>VYZU01031405.1:329423-370880 GCA_013401355.1 Ceyx cyanopectus
TGCATGGTTTTTTCTCACCAAGAAGCCCCTTGAAAGCTGTAACAGCTTCCTCTGACACACAGCATCCAAACCACTACTGTATACAGCCACATCTTTAAGTAATCCCAGCAACCATACTGGAGCCTTTTATGTGCCTAAATTTAACCATGTGTGTAAATCTGAGCAGGACTCATGCCATCATTTAGTCATTTCCTCACAAATGCATTTTGGTCAAGGGGAAAGTGTTAAAGCATCATCCAAATGCTACAAAACATTAAAGATAGAATCATGAGTTCTTTAGGTTGGAAAAGACCTTTAAGATCATTGAGTCCAACTATCAACCTAACTCTGTTAAGTGCACTGCTAAATCACATCCCTCAGCACCTCATCTATACAGCTTTTAAATGTTCCAGAGATGGTGACTCAAACAGCTCCCTGGGCAGCCTGTTCCAGGGCTTGGTTACCCTATTCAGTGAAGAAATTTTTCCAATACCCAACCTAAACCTCCTTTGGTGCAACTTGAGGCTGTTCCCTCTTGTCCTAAAACAAGGAGGGATAGGAATGGTGTGAAGCTCCCTAGTTGCATACTCAGCCAATTTCTGAAGTAGCTTCAAAATTAATAGTTAATAAAGGGCAATGCCTCAAAATATATTTGCATATTTTTTTTTCCCTTTTAGGGGTGTCTTTCAGATCTCTAAAGTCTAGAAAGACACTCAAATATGCTTCAGATATCCAGATGAACATGCTTTGGTTTGGAAGGGGAATGGGGAGGAAGGTGAAAACAACTATTTACACCTGGACCGGTCACTTCTCAGCGCCCTGTCCACCTCGGAGAAAGGAAAGCAGCGCGGTTCAAGTCAAACCCAGCCGCCCCTCGCTGCCTCCGCCCGTCCTCCCAGCGCGCAGGCTGGCGGGAGGCTGCCCGACGGTACCGCGGTTCTCCCGCAGCCGCTTTCCCCGCTGCCTACCCAGCCTGCCCCGCGCCCCCAGCGCCTCATGGCGGTGCCGAGGCCTCTGCGGGAGCCGCCCGCGCCTCGCTGGCCGCTGACGCGTGTTTGTAAACACTGCGAGACCGGGGGCGGTGCCGGGAGCGGAGGCCCCGCTGCAGGCTCGGGGGGAGGACGGGGACTCCGCTCCCGGCACCGCCCCAGCGTCCCGGCTCTCCTGGGAGGGAAAAGCGGTTGCGGGCAAAGCCGAGGCTAATTCCTTGGGTTAATAAAAGCAGTTTGTGAGGCGTGACCTCACCCTCAAAGCGGTGCTGCTGAAGCCCGTAGTTAACTACCCCAGAACGGAATGGAGTAACCACTGGTTAGTCAGCCAAAAGCTAAAGCACCCAGCCCGAACACCTCGATTTATTCCAAGCAATGCAGTAGACGATGAAAATTGGAAGCATTCCGTCCACCCTCAGCTGATAAATTACTCACAAAGCAGCTCTAAATCCCAACACCACAAAAGGATTTGTGTAAGCTGCAGCAGCATTGCTCTCTTCAACTGGAAATGAGAAACCCTCATGTCTGATGTTTGCTGAATAAATAGCTAATTATTCTTCACACTTCATGTTTAAAGTGTTAGCACCTAAGAGAAAATTGGACCTCAAAAGCATGTTTAATGCTTTCTGTACTCAGTTCTCAACAACACTAGTTCTACCATCTGAAGACCTGAAACAACCAGAGAAACAACCTTACCAGTTGTGACACTTACTGTATCTAATGATCATTACTATTAGTTATTATCCCAATTAAGCACAATTCTACTGATTTTTCTTCAAGTTTAGTAATTTTCTTCCACCATATGTTCATTCTAATCACTTGATCAAAAGATGTACAACTCTGTGTTAAGTAAACATTTAGAAGTATCTGTTAAAACATATATGAGACCAAATTGTCAGCTTCTCTTTTTATCTCACAATAGGTCAGTCCTGTAACATCACTATGGAACACATTTATGTGAATTTTTAATTATCAGAGAGCTCAGATTGTGTAAAATATTTTCTACATATACACAGAGGTATGTATTTGAATAAAGTGACATAACCTTCCATGAAAACTAAGAAAGGCTGTCACTTGGCTCTCAGAGACAAGTAGCCCCACAAGACATCAAATCTATTCACCACAACAGAATTTGTACTCTTCCTTAATTTTGAGCTGAATTCTTTGTCTCCTTTTAGCACTCCCACATCACGTATCTTTACGATCATAAATCTTTATAATCACATATCTTTAAAGTATCATAAACTAAACAAAAACCACACACATTAAAAAAAAACAACTAGGATTAAGCTGCCAAAGTCCAGTTTATGTGCAAGAGATGTTTCAGGCATCTCAGAGAGGTAACAGCAGCAATAATGCTGTACATGGCAGATGCAAGTTCTACAACAACAGTAACAGAAGTTGTTGGTTGGCAGAAAAAAAGCAGAGTGGAGAGTGTAAGTGCAGGCAAATGAGTAACTGATGAAATGATTTACATTAATCAAAACCAGACAGGAATTATAGAAATGCTACTAAATGAAACGGATAACCAAAGGCAAATTAAAACCAAGTGTAAACTAATAACACATGAATAAGAAAAACATACTTTAAAATATTCTTGTCATGACAGCATTCTAACTTAGATTGTTCATCTCAGGAGAAGAGAAATGAAGCTTTTATCAAAATCACTTTGGTTTTGGTTTAGTTTTTTGTTTGTTTTTAAAATCAGTGCCATTCCTTCAGCCAAGGGAAGGCCAAGAAGAAAATAACAGTGAAAAACAGACATGTTTTTCTTTATGTCTGTCTTCCATGAAATACTTAACTTAGTCCAAAGGGATCACTAGAGAACATCAGAAAAGAGTTACTGAGATGAGGTATGAAAACAATAAAACACAAGAGTTAAGAAATTGCTATTGTTTTCAGTAGAGAGAAATGTTATCAAAATAACACATAAGCACACAAAGATCCTTTGAAGAATACAGTGATAGCAGTAGCATTTTTCATATCCATATAAAGTATTATTTTTAAATGCACAGCCTGAACATGAAATAGTAAATTTTCCTTCCCTATTAGAAGGCCTACAAAACCTAGCAATAAATAGACTTGTCCACAACTGCATTTGTAACACTGACATAAGACGGAACTGCTTGTGAATCTCTTTTTCCTGAATACAGAAACAAGATACTGAAATCCATAAGCCTCTGGTCTGGACCAATAGATTTCCTAATAAATTTTCAAGTATTGAGAATGTTTGTCATATTTAATTGCTTTATTTGTGTGAAACTTCAGTTTACACCTAAACTTCAAGACAGAAATCATAGCATTTAAAGATTTGCTAAAGAGGAAAGACACACTATTAGCTTACTCTGGGCAGAGGAACACTTGAACACTTTCTTCTCATAAACAAATTTCTCTGTGGGGGCAGCCAGAGAAAGAAAACAGAACTACAGAAATCTGGATGTGTTGGAATTACCTGATAATTTTCTTGCAAACTGGGCAAACTAACAGACAGATCACATCAGTGATCTGAACAACAACAGAAAGCACTAGAAAATAATTCAGGTGGGAAAAAAGTATCCAAATGCTGCCCTGGACTAGTTACCCTTGAATCCTGTGCAAGTCATGAGGTGTTCAAGCAACCTCCAGAAGGGGCAGGGGGAACTACAAATACATTGACAGGGAGGAGACTTCTCAAATTCAGAGTCATCTTAACATGTTTAGCTATCCATAAAGGATAGCACAGGCTGGTCTGAGATTACTTCCCTTCCTCCCGCCCAACAAGTCGTTGAAACAGCAATACCAAAATCCTTCTGACACTGGGAACAAGAAAAACCATCAATGAAAACCAATAGAAAAGGAATGTTGATGCAGAAAGCTGTCACTTATTTCTGAATTTTCACCTGGGTTATACACAACCACTCCACAGGTCAGTCCCTCGGGGAAAAGAGAACACAAGGAAAACATTTCCCTTCTGTGGATACTCAGAATAGCAACACACAGCCAGTGAAGTATGAGAAGCAAGAAAATGAAGAAGATGGGCCTCAGCAGTCACTAAGACCACTGCAGAAGGTGTGTTAGACAACAGCCAAACAGCAAGGCCGTGGCCAGAAAGCCACCAATGCTCAAATACTGACAAATGCCCAACAGAGAAAGGAATACATCTGTCCTCTGCAGACTCAACTTCTTCAAAGCCCAGCTCCTACTCTTCCTCAAATTATTTTGCTAATGGAAATAATTTGAGATGGTAACTTTTTTACTTGCATTTCATCCCCAGCAAAGGAATGATGCAAGAGCTTATATTGAAACCAGCAAATAAAATGCCCCCGAGCCTCGTGACTGGGATCTGAAGTCTGTTGCCAGAGTTCTAGAGGGACATTTCTTACACAGTGTCTTGTGAGGCAGCTCTGTTGCCAACAGGAACCACTTGTTTGCATCACCACAAAACTGAACACAAGAGGAATGTGAAAACTCATTTGTAACTGCTGCAGTTGCTCCAGTTAGCAACATACACTTATTCATTGTTTGTGAGGAAATAAAGAATGCATTAAATAAACATGGTGATTAAATAAGATGTAAAGATGGGTCAAGGAAAAGCACACATGCTGCTCAGAAATAAATAGAAGAAAACATTCTCCCAGCACAGTCAAGGAAAGCTGACAGGAACAGAAGCCTTTAGATACATATATAAACAGACAATAATAATTAATGTTCTAGAAATATATTTAAAGCTTTTCTGAGGATGGACTATAGCACTGGAGAAAAAAAGACAAACAAAAACTAACATGCCTCAATTACATAGCAAATACCTTAGCATCAGCAACAGAGCTTTCTGGTCTTAACAAGAGCTGTTTATGCAACTTGAAACTTGCCAGGTACAAAAGCTTTGCAGTTTACTACTGAAAATACAAGATGCTAATATAGCAACCAGGGAACCTAAAGATTGTTTAATTAAAAAAAAATAAAAATATTTTCTAGCCATTTTCTACCAGGATCCTAAGATCTAAACTAAAAACTGTGAGTAGAAGTAGAATTGAAATATAAGTGGAGTTGAAATATAGGCTGCACATGAAGTATATGTATTTGCCTCTCTCCCAGGAGCAGAAACTACACATTGCAATCAGTCAACCTTCACACATCACCATTTCCAATTCAAAATGGTTTTTGCAAAACACTTCTCCCCATAAGAATATGAACTTTAGAGGGTGTCTGTAAGTAGAACTGCTGCCCCAGACTGCTGCACTGCCTTCTGCTCTGTCAGGGCTGGCAGAGGACTTCAGAAGTTCACTAGTAGGAAGCCAACAACTCAATGATTTAATTAGCATGTTGCCAGGCTCCACAGATTCAACTGGATTTTGAAGCTTTCTAATGATTAGTTTCAGTGGACAGACTATTTGTATTTTCTCCTCATCACATCCCAAACAGCACTTTCCATTCAAATTACCTTTATTTTGCTTAATAAAGCTTTTTTTCCCCCTCCCCTGAAAACACTTACTGAGAAGCCATTTGCAGTCAATTACTGATGTAAGCACAATTATGCAAAGTGACCTGTGACTTTATTTATTTGTGCATTTATTTGGTGTGCATTTATTTGGTGTGTTACAGAGCTCTCCAGTAATGATTTTATTTGCATGCCTGGGGTCAGCGATGGTCTATCACATCTGACTGACCTTTGGGCATTGATTTTGTGTGCTTTAATCCCTCTAGGTTTTAATAAAAATGTTAATCAATAGAAAAACATCCTTTTTTAATTTCACATGGTGGATTGTGGCCCACTCAGGCTGGACTTTGAAGGCAGCATTATGCACTGACCTTGTGTTAGACAATACCATAGGAACTGCATTTGGCAACATGCTACCTCAGAGGATTTTTAGGTTGGTTATTCTAACAGCATTTTACAACCCAAGCATGTTTCTGTAATGACACATGATTTATGCATTCTCATTATTTCATTTCTCCTCATTTTAAATAAACAAAAAAAAGCAAACAAATACAGGTAAGAACATGCTCCTATAATCAACACCAGTCTTCAATTGTTTCTGCAGATACAATTTTCCATTCACAGCTTTTCAACTTGTTTCTGAAAATCTGACATTTGTGATTCTGTCCATCTTCTCACAAACCTCAAAATGTAAATGCAGCTAAAAATCTCACTCCATTAGTTTTCTTCCTTTGTAAGAAACGACTGAAATGTTCTTATTGCCAATCTAGCAGTTAAAATAATTCTCTAGCCAGGGCTTTAGTCAACAAGAAAGAAAGAAAAACATTTACCATGATGTAGATGTATATAGTGTGCCACTCATCACCCAGAAATTGTATAAAACAAGATTAGAATGGACATGTGCTGAAGAATCACCAGACATCCAAAACATAAATACATTTATCTAGTAATATTTTTTTCCTCCAACTCACAATACAGAATTTTAACTAGAAAACTTACCCTCTGAGAACTCAGTTTCACTGCACCATTAAATGTATCAACAACACACTGCATTTAGAACTCACAGCAAAAAAAAAAATAAATAAATCTAGTATCAAAAAAATAATCAGAATTTGAAAGAAATTAACTTTAACATCTACTAAGTGTCCTCACCATTTTTTTTGTTTTCCAGTTTGGTGTTTTGTTGTTTGTTTTTTGACAAAGTGGACAAAACAAGAAAAAAAAGTTATTAAGAACAGCATTCTGGAAGCTCCTAATTTTAAGTTAAACCCTTAACATCCGATTTCTAATGCTCAGTAGGTTTTGTCACTGCAAGTAGGAATTATTTGCCTAAAATCCCAGAATAATTTGACATAATAGTTTGAATAAGTGGATCAGCTTTTTCTTCAATGTTTTTATGAATGAGCACAAGGTTAGAAGGTATTTCACGTCACAGATAAATATTTACCCAGCAGTTCAACAGCAAGTCATGGGAGTGTCATTTCCTGAGCCTGCCACCAGTTCCCATCCTGACAGCACCTCCCATTGTGCCAGCAGATGTTTGCATGACTAAGCAGCAAAGCACATTAAGGAAACAACAGAAATGAAGAAAAAGGACAACACCGTTTTGAGGGTGAATATTTGCAGCCAGATGAATTCCTGTACTCCCTTTACCACACGGACTCCAAATTGCTGCACTACCAAAAGGAGAAGCCATGGTGAGACCAGAACAAATGGGAGCCCAGGAGGGGAAGGATGCTGTGCCACTGAACTGCAAGCTGAGGCCTCCCCTCAAGAACACCGTCGACCCCTCATGTCTCTGTTACCCTGAATAGACAGCCCTGCAATGAGCACACAGCCTTGGCTGCAATGAGCACACAGCCTTGGTATGAAGAGCCTACAGGAACACTATGCACATTCACTGCAGAACATTTTTAGACTTTGATTAGAGTTCTTCTTCAGTCTGTGGCTTTTAGAAGACATCTTAAAAAGCAACCACAGAAATTACCTTATTCCTGTATGGATATTTGCACCAAGCTCATAAATTGTGAAATCAAGTTATGTAAATTATTTTAATAAGATAAGAAAGTTGATTTATGACTACTTTAGATATGGGTGGACAACTGCTACACGAATTAAAGGCAGAGTTGTTTTTACAGGTATATAAAATCACACCTGCTGCTACCCCCACATGTATATCAAAGTTCACAACCATAGTGCAATCAATTGAGGTATTTGTGCTCAAATCTCCTTCAAGCTCATAGTTGTGAGACCACAAACATACTGAATCAGGATGTCAGAAGGCAAGAAACAGGTAGTTTAATTTGGGATTCAAAACAGCACAACATTCAGTTTAAGTCATCTCAGCTCAACAGCTGAGCCACAGGATAAACACTACTGCACTATACTCAGTCAGGTTCATTTTATCATATGATGGATTTTTTAAAGCTACAATAAAATCCTAATAAAACTGCATCCTAATACAGTTTTATTTTTTGCTCCTGAAGATAGCATATGCTCTCAAAGCCTGAGAAACTAAGGTCTTTGTGATGCATCTTAAATCACTGCCCACACATACATACTTTTATGTAGCACAAAGTCATTAAAATCAGTAACTGTCTGTAGTTGTATAATTTAGGTGCTCACATGAATATATTTTAAGCATTCCTACACTGCCAGATCACATACCTTAAAAAGAAATGAATCAGGACTTTACTACAGTAACAGTAAAAATCAAACAAAAACCCCACACCCACCAGAAAGGGACAACAGCAATACAGGATGAATCTTACAATCTGGATCCTATCTGGTGTTCAAAATCATTTCAAAATTCTCTAAAATGCTTGGAGATTTTCAACTCAGCTAGCCAAGGCCCCAGGTCACCCAATCCAAACCTGCAGTCAGCCCTGCCTGGAGTAGAAGGTTGGCTGAGGTGACTTTCAGAGGTCCCTTCCAATCCATGTTAGTTGATGATTTTACACAATGAAATGGAGTGGGAGTGTGTTTGTATATACACACACCCACACAAACACACCTGCCTTCTTTCTTTCTAGATATCCTAACCACTCTTGAGATAAAACTACACTGAATCCTGCCTGTAAAGCAAGATTACAAACGTCACCGAGTGGCAGAGCGATTTCAGTATCTGAAATGCACATCAATTTTATGTTTATACACAAGAAGCACAGAAGAAAGTACTGCTTTCTGGCCTGGGTGAGGTGGCAGAGATGGAAGACATCTCACACTTATCAGCTCTGATCTCTGAAGCGTCTGATCTGAGTCCTCAGCTTCAGGAAAACAATCCTCACTACCTAGAGATTTGACTCCTGTAAGTGGTGAGGAATCTCTCTGGAATTTTAAAGGGATGAAGCATTAGTTGCTTCTGCTGAGACAGTCAGAAGGAGAGGAAGCAGGCTTGTCCTGAACCAGGTAGCCACTCAAACCACAACAAACACTGGGGTTCACCATTCCTTTCTCATTTACACACCTCAACCTGAAACCCACTGCTCCTACCTTCCCAATCTGCCTTTGATGCCTCCTCCCTCCTGCCAGCCACTCAGCAGTGTTTCCAGCAGTGACTGGTGAGAACATGCCCAGCCCTATGCTGCTGAAACTCCTCCAGGGTGCCTTGATTTGGAAGCACAAAAGACATGTCACTAACCAGACAGTATCAAAAGCTCTTGAAGAAGTGATGACAATATCATGACACTTTCTTTCTTACAGCCAAGTGATCATGCCTTGTAAAAGTTACAGTTGAAATTGACTCGTTTTACCAGAAAAGAGCAAAGAGAAGCAACTTGAAGACGATAATCTACTAAGATTAAAGAATTCCAAATAAAACCCTGTTTCTGCCCCCCATTACAATCTCTGATACTGCGTCTAGGTGAAGCACTCTGCTTCCTCCTGAACTTCTGACTGTACAGTGAAGCCTTGGAGACAAGCATCTGGAATAAGAGCCCAAGAATTAAACAGCCAGTCTAAATGGTAAGAAAACCAGGCATTATAACAGTATTTTCTCAAGTAACCCACTCCAGTCTGTCTCACCTCAGTTCTACCACCCCCCTTCCAAGTGGTGTCTATCCACAAAACTACTTACTTCACAAAGAAAGCTGCAAGAGCTGTTTGAAGAGTTTTATCACATTTTGTAGGTTACTATAAAAATAAATCACAAAACAGAGCAGACCACCAGTCCCCAAAAACATACACAACGTATGTATTTAATATATTCCAGTTCAGCAATTCCACAGACTCATAGGTGCAGAAAATTTGACAAAAGCACTGCAAATTGCTCTTGCCTTGTCACTGAATCATTGTGGTTTGGAAAAGACCTTAAGATCAAGTCCAACCATTAGCCCAATGCTACCAAGCCCACCAAACCCCTGCTGAACAGTTACTTGGAGCAGAAAAGCAACAATCTTGTCCAGAATCAGCACTAGTCGGTATTCTGCAAACCATCCTAGAAAGTACTAATATTCTGCTCTACATAACTCAATAGGGTATATTGATGCAACAACCCCAAATACACCAATCCATGAATATTCTAATATTACAGAAGAAAAATTAAAGTTTACTTTTCTCTTGACTTTTCTCCAGCCTGAAGTGCCAGTCTAATAGGAGATTTTGGGGGAAATGGGCTGAATCAAGAGCCAAGTGCTATGCAGCAGAATCACAGAATCACAGAAATTAGGGGCTGGAAGGGACCTAGAAGATCATCTAGTCCAACCCCCCTGCCTGAGCAGGATCACTTAGACCAAGTCTCTCAGGAACAGATCCAGGCGGGTCTTAAGTGTCTCCAGAGATGGAGACTCCACAACCCCCCTGGGCAGCCTGTTCCAGAGCTCTGGCACCCTCACTGAGAAAAAGTTCTTCCTTGTGTTAAGCCTAAACCTCTTGTGCTCCAACTTGCACCCATTGCCCCTCGTCCTGTCATTGGACGACATTGAGAAAAGTCTGGCTCCATCCTCTCTACACTCACCCTTAACATATTTATAAAAATAATTTATTCTTAATTTATAAGAATAATCATTCTACCAGCAGTTTTACGTAATGGGTACACCTCAGCACATCATGCATTAGTTTACTTCCACAGCAGCAAGTCATTTAATAATGTAAATATTTTCCATGTGCATTTAGGAAAGCATGAGGATGAGAAGGCTGAGAAGACAGTGCTGAAATAGCAGAGAAGGGCAGAGCTCCTTACTGAAATGAGCTACTGCAGCTGCAGAGTTTCTGCTGATCTGGTGGACCTTGGAAAATGCAACTTACTAGACTGAAGGCTGACTCCTTCCCTTTTCACTGTGCTGACACTGACAAGAAAATCAGAGCATGCTGAAAGGCACTTCACTGAGAACTAATGTCACCAGTCAGTTTTTCTGTGAACCAAACTGAGTCATATACATGAATGACTTTGTGGTAGCCAGAATAACATTTGAAAGGTAGAGAGCAAAGAGAAGCACAGAAAGACACAGGAAGTGGGATTTTCATTTTGAGAAAGCCTCAACAAATGATCTCTGCTTTATTTAGAAAAAAAAAGCCCAACCCTATCTATGCAACATTTAGCAAAAGATATATTGTTAATAAGGCAATGTTGAATTTTTATTCTTCAAAAGCAACAAAAGGGTACTTGAGAGCAGCAGCTTCTTGATAAGAGGTGAAGCAGCTCATTAAAAAAAAAATAAAAAATGAATGGAGAGTGTAAGGACCTAATTAGGGGAATTTCTCCACAGAGAGGCTGTTCTGATGTAAGTGGAAGGGGAAACCCAGCTGACTTGAATACTGTAAGATGAGGACCTAAACACTTGTGAAAGGCTGGTTAAAGAGGAAAAGAATATTAAGAAAAAAAAAAGAATGAGAAGACTGGGGAGTTCCTGTCCTGACAGCCCTAGGCTGATACAATCACACCAATTTCAGTTGCACAATTACAAACTTTCCCAGATGACTCATACTTGGTAACTACAACAAATTCAGAACTGCCAACAGTATTCTGTTGAAATGCAGTTACTGAAAGTACTCCCCCCCTATTGCATCTGACAGAAAAGAAAAGCAGTTAAAAGGCATCATATATCAGCTTTCACAGTACTGAAAGTCACAGCAAGACACCAAGTTATTCAATAACAAAACACATTCAGAGGACACAGCAGCTGATCTTGACCACTCCTTTTTCAGAAGGCACACTACACAGTCCAGGATTTTTGCCCACCATTTTTATGTGCATTAGTAAACTGCAAGAACACCTTCCAGTATGTGGGATATGTTCAATTTCTTCCTAAGAAGCAGCATTCCACTGCTATTAGAATACTGTGTCTAATATTTTGAGTTTTAAATAAAATGCAAGCCACTTTTTCATTAACACAACCTACAGAAAGCTAATAAATTCTGAATAAGCTAAAGCAATGCCTATGAGCATTTTGGCTTGTTGCTTCTCATTGCTCTTCAGAGAGCTACAGACTCTCCCACAGAGAAACAATCCACTCTACACACTTTATTCATGTTAACATAACACAGTACAACTTTAGATCATTAAGTTTAATGCACTGTTCAAAAAGTAACATGCAATTTCATACTACAACTTACAGCAATTGTTTATAGATCACAATAACCTCACAGCAACATCAAAATGGAACAAAAACTGCCCCAGTATTGTTATGCAAGGGCTTGATTTTCTTCTTTCTGGTCACCCTGAAAAATAACACAATGATAACTGTTAAAATCTGACATTTGGGTATCTAAATGTGAACTGTGTTTGCATTGTTTCACAAAGTGTATCTAGGCAAGTAAATTCCCCCAAGATAATATTCAAACTTCGATATAATGGAAAATATTACAATAATTGTTTGGTTTTTGTACATGCAATCCATCAGATCAACAGCTAACATTTTTATGATGCAGATACATAGGTTTCACTACAGTGAAATACAGATCAACATTTAATATTACAATCAAGTGAATTATTTCATTGTTTTAAGACTAACCACTCAATTTTCTGTAAGAAAAAGCACTGTTACACATTCACTTTCAAGCTACATTAGTGAAATAACCACAGAATGTGTTTTGTCAGGGAGCAAGGGTGTGGTTGGTTTATTGTTTTAGGAGCAGTTTTAATTAAAAACAAACTATGAACACTAAAGACCCAAACCAGCACACACAGAATCTTTTAGCTCAATTAAGAATCATTATTTTATACTTTGGACAGATTTAGGAGAGTCTGAAAGGAGATTTGTCAAAACAAA
This sequence comes from Ceyx cyanopectus, assembly GCA_013401355.1. NCBI lineage: Eukaryota > Metazoa > Chordata > Aves > Coraciiformes > Alcedinidae > Ceyx > Ceyx cyanopectus. Next base: position 342,017 of record VYZU01031405.1, read on the forward strand.
GCACTGAAAATCAATTTGTTGGCAGATCACAGGCCACTCTCCTACTCAACAGGTTATTTTACCACGGGGTTTTGTTTTGTGGTTTGTGTTTTGTCCTTTTAAACATAAATTACGTTCTACTTTCCTACTTGCTAAGAAACTCCTTGGCTGTTCCCACTGGTGTCATGGTTCAGTCCTCAGCATTAACAGCTTGCTGGATTTCTCCTGAAGGTTGTTTTTCTTCCCAAGTAAGGAAGCTACACTTCAAAACTGCCTTGCCTGGACAGTAGTCACACAACTTTTCAGACAACACATTACTGAAGATAAAGAAAAGTTCTTGCAAGATCCCATCATGGTGAAAAGAGCAAAAGGAGCTGCCACTACCATTTTAGGAGAGAAAGGAACTGAGGCTGACACCTTCAGAACTGGGGCTTCCCAACTAACCAGCTACTACTGACTGACACCAGCTCATCCCACTGGTTTCAGTCTTCTTCACCAAACTGCTGTGACACTTGACAGTATTTAGTTTGTAACTGTATTCTGTTTTATTTCTTAGTAAATCAAGGTAAAGAATACAAGACCTATTCCATAATCAAATGCCAGGAAAGTAAATTCAGTCATGAGAATGTCTCATTAATAAAGGAACATAAAGGAGTGTATGAATCTCTCTCAATTTAATACTGCAGAAGGAAAATAATCCCAAATCCCCTCCAAAAACCCTATGCAATTACTTTGACTCTACTTCAATCTAGATATCAGAGTAAATAATATAGAAGAAAAATCAATGCATTATTTATCTGCTTTGACAGATTTTTACTTATTACATGGAAACCAGAACATTAATTTGGACCTAGCTTGGTTAGTACTCTGTATGTTAAAGGTGGAAGTTAATAACAGAAGCAGCATTAGAGAAGAACTGAATGTATTCAGGGACCTAACTGGTCAGGGTGAGTTGCACTTCTCAACTCTCAGGGCTATGCCCTGCCAATCATACTTCACAGCAGATTTCTGTGCATTCTCCAATATTCCACCTCTTCACAACTGCCAGAACTCAAAGCCTATCATTTCACCTGGCAAGAGCCCAGACATCCCTGCTACCTGACTTCCCTCAGTGTTCCTCCATCAGCTTCACTCTCTACAACAGCAGCAACCTCTCCAGGGTAACATCAGCAGGCAAGGCTCCAAAAACAGAACAGAAACCAAACATTAAAGGCCCTGATGAAGCAGGGGAGTTTAAGTCTCCTTGCTCCATCACCTTTGATATTTCTGATTCCTTAACTGTTTAGCCAATCTAAAACTAGCCTAGAGTGAAAGGCCTAGAATACAACAGCTACTACATAACTTAATTCAGAATTTGTTAATACAGCATCTTCTACAAGACTTTGTTCTTTTCCTGGTCCTCATATAGCAGCATAGAAGGGAAATTCATACTCTTTAAGGCCCAAAACAAGAACAGCAAGAGAAACACATGACACCAAATGCCTGGAAAGCAGGAAATACCTGCCTTCATCTCCACCCTTCCATAGGAAGTGCAGTACCACACCTTTGAAAACAAGAGAAAAAAAGTATACATTAACATAACTACTGTTCCTTTCTAGGGTAAAACCACTATTAAAAACTTTTTCCACCCATCTAAAAATAATGAGTTAAGAATTGAGTTTATTCTTATTTCTACAAGCCAAGTTCAGCTACCAACATGACTTCAGGCAAATCACCTGTCCACTCTATGGACATCCCACAGCTAATAAGAACCCCTCAATAACATCATCACTCAACCTCAACACTATGTTGTGAAGGAAAAACAAACTCAAAAGCCTTATGGGTCATGTGGTGTTCAGAGGCTCAAACACAAACCATTATTTTCCTTATAAAGAGATTAAACAACTTGGGAGGCAAATATTACCTAGAATAACACAGTGTGCCCAGAGATGTCTGTCCTATAAAACTCTTATCTCTTCATCCTTAGATAACTGTCATTTCTTAGCTCTATACAACTACCACTGCACACCTTCCTGATCATTGTCCAGTATTTTACTTATTTGGTGTCATTGAGCATCTTCACATAGATATCATGAGACTGTCTCAAAGCATCATGTAACTTACCTTTTAGGTAACAAAGTTTTTCTCACACCAAAGACCTTTTCACAGAATTTCTTCCATCTCAGAAGGCTGACATAAGCAAACAACTAAGAGCAAGCCCTGTCTCACCTGTATCACATCAGTCCCAGGAATTCCATTAGTGCTGCACTCCAAACTACAATTGTATTGCCAGAGACAAAGGCTCCTTTGAAGATATATGTGAATTTGTCAGCTTCATCAGCACTGGTATTTATTTTCTCCTGATCTAGCTTCCAAGAATCCTTCTGTGCCACAGAACTGCTTCACCCCACTGGTTCACCTACTAAAATAAAAATTAAGAAGAATGAGGAAAGTCCCAAGAAGAAAGAGAGTGGAAAAGGAGACTCAGAGAAACATGCTACACGTGGTACATACTTCAGAGTATCAGGGAGGGGTCTGGGAACAGCAGGCAGCGCCAGGGCCATGTCCTGGGGTCTCAGGGTCCCCCTGCACACACCAAGAGACACAGGGTTTTAAAGGTCAGGTAACTACATCACAGATGAAATTACAGTTATTCAGTAAGACTGTTGTGGGTGACTGACACCTGAAAAAGGAGTAATGGACAAGCATACCTATTAGAGGCTCCTCTGATCTCAACTGGGAATGCCTCAGCTACTGATGACACTGAAGGAGTGGTGCTGTGGCGGCCTCCTGGAGCACGGCTCTACTTTTAGATAGGTTGACACGTCACTTGCTAGGTAATAGCACCCAGTCAACAATGAAACAGCTCTCTTCTGAGACAGGTTAAGGGGTTACAGCACAAGCAGTCACACCTGCCTGGACACTGTGCTACCAGAACAGTCTAACTGCTCACTGAAGTGACCAGGTCACACAAAGCTCTAATTTCTGGTTCCTCTCACAAACCTCATGTAACTAAGGCAAGCAGTGAACAAGCAGGTTTGTGGGGTGTACTCCAAGAGCCTTACAACTTCTCCAAAATCTCTCTCAGTTTCTAGCCTCAGGACTGAGCCATTATGTACCAAGATGGTTTTAGATAACAAATCAGAGCATGAATGACATGAGTTTCTAAGAAACATGATAATAAAATCAGTGCCAAGTATTTCCAAATGCAAAGCATGCAAGAAAATATGGCATCACTAACGTGTCATCCTTCCCTGCTGACAGGCAGTCATGGGGCAGCTCTCTCTCTTCTTTCACAGTTACAATTGTCATGTCTCCCAGTTCAGAACAAGCAGATTGTTTGGGTAACTGGTCATCATTGTCATACCTGCAAAAACAGCCCAAATAGTTTAAACAAAACACTTCTACAAAACAAATTTTGTTTCTATTTCATCTAGACTAATATTATGTGCTCAAAAACACTAACAAAACAAATACTTAAGTTGTTGTACAGAGAGCATCCCAAAATCTTCCAGCTTAATAAAATTAGCTGTATATTTTCCTCCTTAAATAACTTCCACCCCATTTTTTTCCCCCAAGTTCAGCTACAGTCTTTCAAACACTACCAAGAACAGTATTTCATCTGCCCTTCATGTGTAGAGTACACTACTAACGTTCCATCAGCTGCTATTAAAGAAGTGCTGCCTGACAAGGCTCGTTCCTCTTTCACCATGATTCTTCTCACACCCTCAGGGAGGCTGCAGATGGAAGCTTTTGATAATGGCTCATAGCTGTCATACCTAGAAAGGGAAAACACAGTTTGCATTAATACCAAGAATTATTTACTTGGCAATAGCAAACAGAGGGTTATTGTGACAGGTCACTCACAGGTCCAGTAAAAACCCTGCAACTTCTGCATCGTTTCTGAAATCCAACTTCTCCTTAAGTGTCAACCAGCGGTCAATGTGACTTCCCACATAAATCCTTGTTTTCCCTCTCCTTCTATCAAGACTTTGCTTCCTCTTCTTTTTTTCCAGAAAAGACAGCACCGGGGGCCTTCCACAGCGCTTTGCGGGTAGGGACATTGCGAGTCTAGGAACAAGGGAGACAAAGCTCAGAGAGGCGGGCGCCCCTCGGTGCTCTGAACCGCCACAGCAGAGGCTGCGGGAGAAGCCCCGCGTTCCCTTCGCTCCTAGAAGTCAAGAACCTGAATCGCTCTAAGCACAAGCGGCTCCAGCGGGCGAGGCGGAGCGCAGCCCCTCACCGCCCGCGCTCCCCGAGCCCCGCACACCCGCCCCAGGCTGAGGGGGAAAAGCTGCGGCGGCAGCTGCGCGCCCGGCCCGCCGAGGTGTCCGTCCGCGCCCAACCACCCGAGGCAGCGGCTGGGGTGGAAACGCGGCCGTTTTGCGGAGATGGAGGAAGAGACTTCCCCTTCCCGCATCCCGACCCCCCCTCCCGCGCAGGCCGCTGCGGTCACTCACCCGCCCCCGCACCGGGAAATAAACACGGAGCACGTGACTGTGCTGGGCGTCGCAGGCTGATGACACACGGCTCACGTGAGCGCGGAGCCCGCTCCCGCGGCTACCGAGGGCCCGGCGAGGCGGGGGCGTCCCGGGAGTCCCGGTACCCTGCCCAGCACGGCCAGGGCGAGCGGGCTGAGGGACTGGCGCTGCGGGTCTGTTCCCGCACGGTGCCGGCAGCCGCACTCCGGGGCGCTCAGGAACGCGCGGCACCGCCGCGTCCCGCTAATGAGCGGGAGTTAATTGGATTAATCCGCGGGACCGCCTTACACCGCGGTACCCCCGTGTTCTTCCACAGGCAGAGCCGCCCCGCTGAGCTTCCCGGCCCGCTGAGCTTCCCGCCCCGTGTCCCGTGAGGCGCCAGGAGGCTTGTTTGGCAACCGGCTAAAAGCGATTCCAAATCTAAATGAGAGGATAATATGATCTAAGTGATTGTCCAATCGTACCTGCCAAATTGTCTTTTTTAATTCTACTGTCAGAGTTGGTAGACTGACAGTAACCAGTCAAACAAGTTATGTGAAAAACAGTAGATGTCTGGAGGCTTTATAGAAACATTTATTTGAATCTGCTGAATCAGCTGAACAACCAACAAGCAAAAAAATCCTTTCTTTGGATTTTGTCCAACATTTAAATAACCCAAATATAAAGAACTGAAGAGAAAAAAGCAATTGTGTCCTGAAATATATTTCACTATCTTCTGTCATTTACAGCAGGACATGAGCAGATTTTCGTTGTGTGAGCTGAGAAGTTTAAGAAGAATTATTGTAGCATAATTATAGGTTCCCTCAAAGTATCACAAATTCTTATTAATATGAAGATAATCCCTTGTATCTTACCCTCTTAAGTATTAGAAAATTCCTCCTGTATCACCATTATTTCAGTACAATACATACTGGGTGATACTGCTACCAAGTAAGTATGGCTATTTAAGAGGCTTTTCATACTGATGTATTCTGTCTTCACAAATACAGTTATTGCCTCTAGAAATAGGTGCACAGCCCGAATAATGGAACTGCGTTATCCACTAAAAACTGTTCTGTGCTGGTAAACTCCTTCTTATCTTGAAATCACAAAGCTGCTGGGAGAAGCAGGAGGGTTACTAACAACATTACTTTTACAAAGTAATTTGGAAACAAAGCAAATAAGCAGTGACTCACCTTTTATGCCAGTTAAGTTAGGCAAGCTACTGCTGTTATGCAGTGAAGTTAAAAATAACATTTAAAAGGAAAGGTGTGTTCTCATTTAATAGCTAGGAAAAACAAAACAAAAGCTTTTAAGTTAATGTATCTTGCAATATTTTTTTCAGTTCCTCTCATTGAGGAGGTCTGGTAGCCAGTATGAATTTCTCCTGCTGGTTCTGTGTGGCTTGCAAAGCAAGGGAGTGCTTTTGATCCCACCAATATTTATATTAATGTTGATTTTTACCACTTGGATGTCCTTGTCAGCAAGGATAATATTTTGCTCCTGAACTGGCAAGGTTAATTTTTGCCCCTGAACCATTTCACACAAGTCCTTGAATAAACACACATTCCTAGGACAATGAAGTGTAGGTTATAAAGCAGCAGCTGCTACTTAGGAATGAAATTTCCAGGCCAATAGCCTGGCTCAGCAAAGGTTAAGGTTCATTTTCCTCCAGAGCAGTTTAAGTGAGGTCACCAGGTGCAGCTCAGAACCTCCTGCAGCCAGGCAGGACAGCATTGCAGATGCTGTCTCTCCACTACTTTACTGCAAGCCACTTTCTCCTCTGACCATCAGCTTCTCACTGGCAGTCCTGGCTATGCTATCACCTTTCTGCTGATAATTATTTTGCTATGCTTCATTAGTATCCTGCACATTTAGCTTCCAAATCTAAGTGGAGCAATAATGTATCTTACAAACTTAGAGGACACCTGCTCTCCCCTAAAGCAGGTGATTTTCAATATAAAGGGTTACATGAGCAATCCATAAACCCAACAACATGTTGAAATACCCTGTTTATTTAATATTTTATATATATTTATTTGTGAGATGGGACTGAAAAAACTGTTCCCTGGAGATGGTAATGCAAACTTCTTCATATACTAAGTGATTTATCTACATAATAGATTAAAAAACACACAGAGACCAAGTTGATGTGTAGCCTGTGTCCTGAATTCACAGGGATGCTCAATCCTTTATCTGGAATATTCTCCCAGATTACAGATAGCAGTGACTTAAGGGCTTTGAGGACAGGAGAGTGAATCCAAACCATTATGGTAAGCAGGCATGGAAAGACCTGTACTCTGTGACCTGAATCCCTTTGAGACCCCACTTAAGATTTTGGGTTTCATAATGTCCTACTGCTGTGGTTCTTCACTTGGCTTTTTGAGCTGTTTGTTAAAAAAAATGTAATTCTACACAAGAAGTTATTTATGTCACTAGTACAAAATCATATATTTCAATGTTCCAGTGCAATAATGATACCCCATTAAATGACCCAGCACAGCAGGGATGTTAATTGGCCTCCACAAAGACCAACTCACTTATCATCAATGGATTTAACCAGCCTGTTTCCCTTCTAACCTGAAACAGAACCATTGGCAACTATTTAATAAAGGGAACTAATAATAAAGTTGAAAACCACAACGTTTACCACACACAATTAATTCCTGCAAAAGCAGTTGTTGAAATCCTTAATGCTTTTAGAACAACCCAATTTACTAAGCACAGTATACAAAAGATAGAACAAAACAAAGGTTTAAGGTGTAAACTCTCAGAAAACATGCTCATTTGTCAAACAAAGCTTCCAGTCATTGGGGTTTTCATTACACAAGTCAGAAATTACTATATTCTTGAGAGACTTTAAGAAAAAATATCTTATAGAAGCCTAGCAAGGCCTGCATTCTTATTGCATCTTGACCTGTGTAAATGTAAGGAACACAGAAGTAGAATTTCTTATACTTACTGATCACTGCTGAGGATGACATTTAGATTCTTTCCCATAAGCTTCACACCTTCATTGTTTTTATCAAAGTCACCGATATATCTGCAAATAATTTTTATGTTAAAAAATTAAATTACGCTGTGAAGCACCTAATATACAACAAAGGCTTTTGTGTAGAAAACAAAACAAAACAAAAGTTGAAAGGAACAGTCAAACAAGCAGAGTAATCAAACCAATAAACTAGATTTTCATTGGATAAAACTGTCATCTCCAACAATATTTTTGCTTCATGTTTCTTATTTTTACTTTCTCCCCCTCACTATCTGCTTCTCTTTTTCTTTCAAAAAGCATCCACCTTGTTTAGCTTCACTCACCCCATTACAGAATTCAGACTGAATGGAAACCAAATTCCCAACACCATAGTCAATAAATCACGAATCAATTCATGACGTGTGAATTTTGCAGGAATGGATCTGCTCAGATAATTCCGCAGTGGGGGGTGTTCCTATTCTGTGCCCAAATCCACGCAGTGAGGGGCAGAGGCCCTCAGTTACTGACAGGAGCTGTTCTGAGCAGTAAAGCAGGAGCCTGTGTGAGCTGAGAGGAGGCTGACACGACACGGATGTTCTCGCTGGCAGCTCGGGCTGAGTCACAACAGGGGACTGCAGTGATGTCAAGAGTGGGAAATAGAGAGAGAATGTTCTTCGTGTCATGGCTCAGGAGAGCCTCTGCCATGCCAGAGCCCACGCTGTGCAGGGGCCAGGAAATGTGGAGAAGCCAGTGAAATGTGGAAAACAAAACTCGAGAAGATAAAATACTAGGAGATACTGGCCAGTGGCAACACTATAATTTGAGTCCTGAGGCAAATCTATGGGGAGGTCAAGAAGCTCATGACAGGCTTTCTCATTTTGGGAGTTTCCCTGCACTATTATTTGAGTAGTTCTACAGCCAGTGCCTGTGTTAACCTGGTCCCAGCTTCTGTGTATAAACCTGAGTCTCCAGACCCCAGCTTGAGAACAAGCCCCGTGCAGGGCAGTGCAGTGGGGGGTCTGAGCCAGGTCGGATCCTCACGGGGTCCCTCAGACCTCGGTTCCTGACCTTGTGCCCCTGAGGTCACTGGGAGCCTTGACAAGGCAGGAGTGTGACAGGGATCAAACAGCTGGAGGCAGCCCGGTTGGCGTTGGCCGTGCCTGCGGGGGTCACAGGGCCTGGATGAGGGACTGCGAGGGAGGTCGAAGGAGAGAGGGGGTAGAAAAAAATATGGAACGCTTCACGAATTTGCGTGTCATCCTTGCGCAGGGGCCATGCTAATCTTCTCTGTATCGTTCCAATTTTAGTATATGTGCTGCCGAAGCGAGCACGAATTTGTTTTCCTCTCCTAGGCTCTTTATAGGCAAGATATTTAAACAACTCTAATTTAGGGCGAGTTGAGGTAGCCCATCCGAGTGGGCTGCGCACAGTGCTCCCCAGCTTGCCGGGCTGCTGGGGGGCGGCGGGCGGGATCAGACCGGGGCGGGGGGCGCAGAGGGTGGGCAGCGCGCGCTGCTGTATGCAAATGACCGTATGCAAATGTACGCAGAGCGCTCTGGGGCGGGAGGCGGTGCCCGGGCTGGGGCTCGCAGGGCCTCTCAGGGGGGCGTTTAGTTACAACCGTTTTCGGAGGACTTTAAGAACAGCAGTGTTGAGTTCTTCGCAGTTGGTAATGTTGCTGTTTTCTGTGGTAGTTTTAACTTCAATTAGTGAAATATTTTTTCCTCTGTGACAATAGCTGGTCATGTAAATAGTCTGTTGTTAAAGTCTCTTCAAGCACCTGTAACAGGGGACCCCTTACTTAGGGTGAGAGGAACGTATTCTTACCGGTGCAGGCGACTAGCCCCGCGGAGGCGGCCGGAGCCGCGTCGATGTGAACTGGACGGGCCGGGGTCGCGTCTGTGCGGACGGCACTGGTCGGAGCGCCGCGGAGGGAGCCGGGGCCGTGTCAGTGCGGTCTGAACCCGCCGGACCCCGCGGAGGCGGCCGGAGCCGCGTCGATGTGGGCTGGCCGGGCCGGAGCCGCGTCGGTGCTGGCGTCGCTACGGCTGGGATCGGCTGCGCTTCTCTGGGAAGGCAGGTGCTGTAGATAGTCTAAGCTCTGGCGGGAGAAGGTACTGGTAGGAGCAGCAGAGTGGCGCAGCGGAAGCGTGCTGGGCCCATAACCCAGAGGTCGATGGATCGAAACCATCCTCTGCTAGCTGAACTTTTTTTTTTTTTCTATCGCCGATAGCTCGGCTCGCTGGCGCTCCCGCCTGACAGCGCACAGCAGCCGGCATCTCCTTTTTCGCTGCTGTACCACGGAGTGATGCCTCAAACCTTTGTTTCTAGTAGAAATAGATAATTTTGTACAATCACAATTTTTACACTGAGGGTGGCGAGCCCCTGTCCCAGGCTGTCCAGAGAGGCGGTTGATGCTCCATCCCTGGCACCGTCCCAGGTGAGGTTGGCCGGGGCTCTGAGCACCCTGCTCTAAGTACAGATGTTCACCCTGCAGGGGGTTGGGCTGGCTGAAGTATCGAGGTCTCTTCCAATCTGAACCAGTCTGCGAATCCCAGTTTTGGTTTGCCTTTTAAGATTCCCTCAATAGCGGCGATTCCGGGCGTTCCCTCAGCGGTTCCATGGTGTAATGGTTAGCACTCTGGACTCTGAATCCAGCGATCCGAGTTCAAATCTCGGTGGAACCTGCAAGTTTTTTGCCTACATGAGCAGATTCCGATTACTCGTTATAATGGAAACGAGTTTAAGGGACCTTCCGTGGTTTTCGGAATGCCCTGAGCCACTGACGTGTCCTGCTGAGAAACGATGAGTCAAATAGAAGCGCAGAAGGTTTTTTGTTTGGAAAAGACCTTTAAAGATGGTCAAGCCCAACCCTTCCCCCAGCACTGCTAGGTCACCTGTCCCTATAGAATTTTTCTGGGTTTTTTTTCCCCTCCGTATTATTTATGGCTTGTGGGTTGGTGCGTTCTTACACTGTAACTGGAATAATATCACACACATGTCCTAACTTACTGAAACATAAGTAGCTGATTTTATTTCTGTGTGAACAAGCTGTGTGGAAGCAGCATTCCCAAGGGCGCGTTCGGGCAGCAGAAAAACAAGCTAAGTCTGGAAGTTTCAGTGGCAGGCGATCGTGGGCAGAGCGCTGCAGGGGAGGGTGGTGTCTGCGGGGCTATGGCACAGCCTGGCGGAGGCGAGTGGCACCACCCGGTTCTATGGTGTAATGGTTAGCACTCTGGACTTTGAATCCAGCGATCCGAGTTCAAATCTCGGTAGAACCTGCACGGAAACCTCGGTTTTTGTCTCGTCTGCGGCGGCTCCCAGCCCGGCTGCTGCTCCCGTCCTGCTGCCCGGGCCGGGACTCCCGAGCCTGGAGAAGCGCTGAAGGAGCTGCCGGGGGGTGCGGACCGGAGCAGGGCTAAACCCCGAGAAACGACGCCAAACTGCTTTCCCCTTTTCTGAACTGTAGCACTTCTCTGTGAGGTTGTGGAACCTCCTCTGGAGAGATTCCACACCCACCTGGACCAGGTGTCTTTTCCTTACTGCCTCTTGAAAAGCATTCAGTCCACCTTCGGCTTTAGTCATCATCATTAGCAGGTGGGAGTGAGGGTCCTTAACGAACTGAGGTAAACGTTTGCTAAATTCGTTAAAGTTTTGCACAATGTCTTGGTGAAAAAGTACCTTCCTCTTCTACAGAGGGGCTCATTTGCATGTGTTGTCCACTATTTTACAGTGCTAGAGAAGAAACTGCCATTTCCTACTGCTAGCCAGCAGCTTTCACCTTCTCCTTACCAATTAAGGTGTAGCTGTAAACCACAGTACTCTTAGACAGCTGATGCAGTAACAGCAGGAGGGAATTACTAAAAATGCTAAAATTTCCAGCTGAGCACCTGATGCTAAAACAAGGTAGTTGAAGATTTAAGCCTTTGCTATGAACTCAGACAGAATCAGTGTATAATTCAGTATCAAGATTTATTTAGGACAATTCATGGTCATGCTCCATTTGAATGCAAAGCACCAAAATTCAGGGAAGTGAACAATATCTAAATACAATCCAGTTGAGCCTGCTGCACAGACAGATCCATCACTGCAGGGGAGAGCACAGCCCAGCTCTGCCCCTGGTCCCTGGCTGGAGTGACAATGACAAGGTGCTGGGGCTGCAGAAGGCATCACAAAAGCACTTCACACCCAGGCTCAGAATCAAGTACTAGAGCCCAAGGGATCGAGCAGCTGATGTGCTCAAAGGAGTTAACACTCCAAACTGATTTCACATTAATTTCACATTTCCAGTTGCTTTCTCCCAGTCCCTCTGATTTAAATATTCTCTAAAAATCCTCTAGAGCCAAGACTGACTGAGCCCAACGTTCAGTGGAGCAGTAAAGCACTATGGCTGGGGCCACACTAGGAACTTCTCCCATTGCTGAAAAGGCAGTAGCAAGGAAAATCAAGAGTTGCCAAAACCCTATCAGGGAACTAAACAATGTTTTAGTTCAAGCAACACATATTGTCAGCAATGACAGACTTCCCAACTGGAGACTTAAAAGCTAGAATCATATCTTAGGCAAGGATTTCACTATGTATGAAACTGCAACAAGGTTTTCCGATAGATATTAAAATTTCAATGAAAGAAGTTGGGTGGGGGGAAAGACTTTACTATGGTCAAGAGAAAAAGCTTTTTTTCTTTTAAACTGGCACTTGGAAGAAAAGGACTTCAAAAAAACTTAAAAAACATACAAAGAACTCTTATAAAACAAAAGCTGACAAAATACATCAGTCACTAAATCACTAGCTCTAATGCATACATTCCACCCACCCCCTAAAAGCTGCCCAGTGAGATCCCTCCTCCTCTTTATGGAGTAACACTGACAGACACAAGCTGCTGGATTTTTACATGGCTCCCATGGCAATGGGCTAAAACACTCGAGTAGATGGAAAAAGGGGTGGATTCAACTGGAACAGTTTCTTTTCTGCACTGGGTCAGCAGCTTCCCTTGCAGGGGAGCACAGCACACTGGGGACAGCCCGAGTTCCCCTGGGGCCCAGCACAGGGGCTCCTGGGCCAGAGCAGCCTTCTCCCAGCTGAACAAACACTTGGAGGGGATCCTGTCAGAAAAGGAAGGCAGCTCTTGTGTAGGTTAGTGAAGATTTCATCAGAGAAGCAAACAACTTTTTCGTACCATTTCAACCAGTATACACACATAAAAAAATAAGCATATTATACAAAGAACTGAAGCAATATAATTTAAACATGCCATCAAGCTACAAACCATATATACAGAGAAACATATGCCTATACAAACTGAACTAGACCACTTAATTACAAGATCATTCTGTTAAAGGTTTTGAAGGAAATCATGACAAAGAAAATCAGGCCAAAGGAGTTGGATGTTGCTTGTCAAAGCAGTATGTTGGGAAATGTCATGCACCACCACCATCATTCTGCAGCAGACATGTTACAGTCTCAGCTACACACAGATCTTCCCCAGCTCTGGACTCCCTTCCTGGGCAGAGGTAGATTCCTGTAAATGTTCTGATATTGCACCACTTAATGTTTTTATTACAATAAGGAACTGACAAGGGTTAATTTATGGGTATAATCTCATTGTGTGCATTCGGGTAGCAGAGTAATCAAATTCATTTGCACTTGAAAGAAAACATCTCTCCAAATGAAATGTTTTGTTTTGGAGGTGAGGGTCTCAGTGACAGCTCCAATTCTGCTAAACAGCTTCACATTAGGAGAACCATCTCTTGTCATCAGGGTAACAATAACTCACCTTTTGAGCCTCTGTTGTTCAGCCAATACAACAACCTGCACTGTTCAACGGTGCCCTTATCCCACACCCACTGTGTTGAAGTTAAATGTGGATTTCAAATACACTTTTTTTTTTTCAGTATTAGATCCTACTCATACCAGTGGTTGTACTATTAAGAAATTTACAATAAGACTGACTAAAACGGATTTTAAAAAGCCCATCCACACTTTGAGACTGGCAAAGGAAAGATGAAACTCTGCAAGCTTCAGCCATGAATCATGGCCAAACTGGGTGCTACTAGGACAATCTCAAAGTCTGCCAGTAGTTCGTTGGGTTTTGTTTGGTTGGTTTTTTTTTTTGTCCCATCACATTCTTGAATAACCTTCTGACAGCTCAGGAAGTTACAGAAAAGCTGGCCTGCAAACACCACTAAGAAGTTTGTTAAATTAAACCTCTACAGCATACATTTAAAAATACCAAATTTCATGAGATGAGCTCAGAAACACTGCTCAGTATTTTTTCAGAGGCACTCCATTAAGTTATTTTTACACAAGTCTGTCAACATGGAGGTAAAGAAAAGAACCATCTGATCTTCTGTGTACCAACATGAGAGAATAAAGTGCTGTGAGCTGGCTCAGCAAGCCCAGAGAAGCTGTACACACCTGTGCTGACCTGATGGTGCATGTGCACATTTCACTCTCCTGAGGAGGCCAGGCAAAGCAAGCAGCTCCACTCTTCCTAGCTGCAAATTTCCAAAACTCAGAAGGAAAGAGAAGTTCTTTTTGTACCAACCAACTTACTTTGAACAACTTTCCATGAAGGATTGCATGAGAACCATTTAGCAGTGGTTTCCCAAATGGAGTTTCTAGGAAGCCTGCTGTTCCTTGCCAAGTGTTGTATCAGGGAGGAACAGGGAGTAGTTTAGAACAGAAGAGTTTTTGTTCAAACATGGACAGAAGGCAGACATCAACTCATTACACTTCTCCCTACACAGACTTGTCCCTCTAAAGGGTTTTTTTTGCTAACAAGGCAAGTAAATCCCAAGTTACTTCACCACTGCACCAATCCACAGTGCCTGTGCTCCCCTGGTGAGAGGGACTCTCCTAGGAGGAGCTGAGCCATCTCGCCTTCACTTTTGTGAACCCTTCTGCCCCTGGCAGAAAGTGCTTATGTACCTTGCAAGATCAACTTTTTGATTAGAGAAATCCATTACACTTGGGAGATTACACACAATAAAAGTTAAATAACAATGGCAGGATCCAGGGCTTTTGGAAGCTTCTCTGTTTTCAGAAAGCAGCTGTTCTCAGGTCCCAGCCTAGCAGGGGAGGTGTCTGGGTCACTTGGCTCGTGCATAGATCTGCAATTGCATAGAGAGTTTCCAGTGCTCAGTGCCTCACTAACCTCAGCAGATCTGTTACCATTTGATATCCAAACTGCTTGCTGTTTCATTTACTGCACTGTACTTGGTGTGCAAAGTCTCCTGGACCTTCTTGGAGTCCATGCCTTCCAACCAGTCCTGGTACATCTTCTGGACGTGCAGGTTGGATTCTGGCAGCCTGACAGGTACTGCAGCATACACCTCCTCCATCTGGCTCAGCAGTGCTTTATCTGGCTTCCCATCTTCACTTTGGGCCTGACCTTTTCCATTTAGGCACCCTTCAGGGAAAAGAAAAGAAAAATTTAGAAGCCCCAAGGATGATGGAGATTGGGTATGAAAATAAAGTTTAACTTGGAATTGTTTTGTCGTAAGAATTTATCATCTTTTTACATCAGCTGCTTCCCCCTTGCTGTTACACTCTGTATTTACTGCAAGTGACTCCAGTATCAACATCCTTTTAATGTAAAAGTGGTTTCTGTATCAACAATCTTTCTGTATCAACAATCTTTCTCTGCCTTCTCCATAGTTTTATGATCTTAATTACACTCCTTGTCTTTCCTTGCCCTTGACAACCATTTCAGAGTATTTCCTTAGGTCTGAAATAATCCTGTGTGACACCATGGCTTTTATTTATAGGTCATGAGAGAGCAAATAACTTCTAAGTTAATTTTAGAAAACCCAATCATTTTCTGAGCCAATCCTGCACATGTAATTGCTGATCTGCACCACTCATTAAATAATAAGCATTTTAGATTACTGAGAATGATATAGGCAGGCACTTGATTTCATTCCCTCTAAGACAACTCTCCTCTGAGATTGAAGATGTGGGCAGACCCCCAGTTATTCTCACCTCCTGGGCAGGCAAGAACTTCTACAAAATGGTATAAAAATTTTCCTTTCTTCATCTTCAGAACCATGTTTTGGATGTTTCTGAAGCCATAAGCTGCAGCAAAACGCAGCACTGTCTCACCATCTTTTTCAAGGGTAACTTCTTGGAAGTCCTTGTTCCTGCAGAGACAGAGAGAACATTTTAACCCCCTGCATTACCCAAGGGATGACCCAACTGTGTCAGTTTGGATTCAGATTAAAGAGAACAGAAGAAGTGTAACAGTGAGATTAAGGTGAATTCTTCCAGTTTCTAAAATGAGTTGATCAGAAGTTGTAATCAGATCTTCAGAATTCTAATTCAATTTTAAGGGCAGTAAGTTATTAATAAGCTAAAAAAAGCTAGTTCACAGCAACAGACTTACAGGTTTATATCATGTACCCGCCTATCAGTGAAAGAGCCAGGTTAACAATAGCTGCATGAGGGCTCACTGCATCACCAACTGAACCAGGGGAGGTTCAGACTGGACATTAGGAACTATTTCTTAACAAAAAGGGTGGTCTAAGACCAGAACAAGCTTCCTGGACAGGTGGTTGGTGCCCTCAGTCTGTCAGTGGTCAGGAGGCCTTAAGGGCAATGCTCATAATACACAATCCAGCTTCTGATCAGCCCTGAAAGCAGTTGGGCAGCTGGCCTGGAGTCCAGACATTGCAGATCCCTTCCAACTGAGAGCATTCTGCTCTAAGTAGCCCATCCTACATAACAAGGTTACAAAACTCTAACTTACTTTAATGGTTTGTAGGTGATTTCCTTGACATCCATGCCAAAAATCTCTTTTGCAGCATATTTGAAGATGTGCTCCAGGTAACCATCAGATCTCTTCCCTTCATGCCTCACAACATCTCCCTCCTTGATTTCATCAAACCTTAGGGAAAAAAAATAAACCAACAACATTAAGAAAGTTCAACTCCAAAATGTAATTCCTTCACTTCAATACAGTAATGTGTTATAAACCTTCTGTCTCCCCCACCAAAAATAATTTAGCAGTTACTGAGAACATATTCACGTTTATGACAACAACAAAAAAAAAAACCCCAAACACACAAAATTTAGAAAACCCAAACCACTCAGGACAGCAGTAAGATTATTAAAAGAAAAAAAAAACAAACAACAGAATGCATATTCAGAAATCCTAAGCAAGTTATAAGAATGCACATTCAGCACAGCCTGAAGAGCTGGGTGACAGCCATTCACTGCTCAGGGGGCATTTTCTTTTTTGAGGGGCAGGGGAAACATTAAAAAAAATAAAAAATAAAAAATAAAAATCACTTTTAGCTTGTGAGAGAAGTTACAAACAAGCCTTTGCTTCCAAACCCTTCTGCTCCAGGAGCTGTTTCTCCCAGCCTGTAATGCTGTGCCACTAAAGTAACACCAGGTGCAGCCAGGCTGGAACACAGTCCCTTTAAGGGTTACACTATAGATCAGGAAATAAAGTCAGTGGCATCATATCCAACAGGCACAGCATCCAGCTGAGAGTCACCTCTCCCCCAGTTAAACCCAGCACTGATAGGCACAAGTGACTGTGGTGGAAACCATCCTGGGCTGGGTGCTGGCCAAAGCCTGCAGCTCTGCAGGCTCAGGTTCCTTTCTGGAGAAGGAAGAATCAATCAGCAGGGGTGTTGGCAATGCCAGTCTGAGAAACAGATACTGATCTTCAGGTTAGAAATGGACAGATTATGTCCTTGGCTCTTACCTGTAAAATCCTCTCTAGACACAGTCTAATCATCTCCCAGAGCACCCAAGGTGACCTTCCCTGTCTGTTGCTAAGCCCAGTCCCAGCACAGTGTCCAACCAGAAAACCAAACTGACAATTACTGCAAACACCTTACTAACAAAAAATGCTGAAGTTGAAATAATGACAATTTTAGTTACTAAAGAGCTTAAGTTTACAAATGTAGGAAGTCCATCCCCTCTGCTCCATGCCATTGCAGCTACTTAAGAACTAATGCAACCTTTGTTGGGTTTTCTTTAGGCTTTTTTTGTTCAGGGTTGGTTTGAGTTTTATTTATTAACTTTGGGTGATCCTGTTTCACAACTGTCACCTAATTTTAGCCAATTCCTATTTGTTAGTATTCTCTAGCTACAAAAACAAGCTGAGAATTCAACCTCCAGTTACTTTGTTTATACTACTTTTTAACATCCAGAACTTTACTACAAATTGCTGCTGTTCTGGGATTTGTTTTAATAAGTGGAGTTCAATTTTAAGAGTAGATTTTGCAGATACATTTATAAGACCCCAGAAGAGGGGAAAAAAAAAAAAAAAAGGAAAAAAAAAGGTATGTCAATAGGTCTCACAGTTTGAACCTTTTTTATCAGATGAGCCCTTTTAAAAATTCACATTATTATCCAACATAAATGTATCCAGTGAAACAAGTATATTCTGAGTAAGAATTAATTATTAATAATATTTTAAATATTTCTTTATGCTGAATTAGTACTAAAGGACCATCTCTGTGGGATTATGTCTAAGAACTTGGACATTCAGTGTAACAATCTCTGGGAACAGCAGTCACAGGAGTTCCAAGACTGTCACACTTTCTAGCAAGCAGGGAACTTGATGGTCAAAATCTAGTCTTACTGCATTCATACACATAAGGAGGGACACAAATCTTCAAAAAAAAAAATTATTAGATTTAAAGCAGCCACTAGGTAAGGGTCAATACTTCAAATTATGTGCTTTCTATTTAGCCAGTATATACTGGTTGATATTGTCTGTTTCACATTACTTTATAGCAATGAACATCTAAGAGTACTTAGGGGTTTTTTGGCCCCTGTATAAAAAAGAAGGCTTTAACAGACTCAGGCTTTGATGCAGGCTTTTTTTTCTTTATGAAGAAAAAAAACCCACCCCAAAACATTATTTTGAAGAGTTCTGCATTTATGTTGAATAAACTCAAAGATGTAATAATTTGTTATCAAAATAAGGAAACAATACACAACAAAACTACTTACAAACTATCTACAGCTACTTCAGTCACATCTTTCATAGACACATTTTTCTGTTCCATTATCTGGACAATTTCACCTGTAGGAAAACACATGACATTTTACTTTCAACACAAAGCAAAAGGCACATGCTGTGCCTCTGCTCAAGAGCTCAGCATTCCCAACACCTCCATGTGCCTACACTCTCCAACTCTTACTAGAGTCCAGTCCCTCCAGTAAGCAGCCTGAAGCTTCCAGCTTCCCCCCAAGAGAAGGGGCTACAGCTTGATCCAAGCTTTGCCCAATGCTTTTCTTAACTCTCTACTTCAGTCAAGTTTGGAAGATGTTTCTACACTGGAGGGAAAAAAGGAGGATATGTAGCTTGGCCACTAAGGCCAAAGAGCCACACCACAAAGCCACTGGTGCCATGCATTTTGAATGGTACAAATCATTCCAGTGGGGATCAAATAACGACCACAGACAAGCAAGACACTGATTTTAGATATGGATTTGCATAACTCTTACCTTTCTCAAGAGGCTGACAAAAATAAACACCAAATTCTTGTTATCAGAAGGAAATTTTCACTTTGCCTTCCCTATACACCACCTTTTGTGCAGCAGCACAAAAACACTCATTTTTAAAGCAGAAAAAAGCCAACCTTACAACCAAAGCAGACCTGCTCTAACAGTGGAGAGTCATTTTCTAAACAGCAAATTAGAAACTGTCACCTGATGTCAGGACACAATCAACTTCTTGGGAGTTGTACAAGGCAGAGTAGAAATCTTCCCTCAGGGCTTCCAGCTTTTTGTCATAACAAGGTGCCACGATCACATGGAAGATTTTGTCAGGAGACAGGTTCTGTGGAACACAGGAGAGAGCACATGTGAGTGCCAGCAAGAGCAAGAGACTGCCTGAAGGATGACAAGGGCAAAAATAGCACCATAACCTCTGTGCATGTCATGCCAGCAGTCAAACTGCAGCACAAGTACAGACTGCCAGAGAGATGAAGTGATTTGCCAGATGTCACAATGCACCAGCAACAAACATCCAAACCACTCTTCTGGCTGAGATCTCTACTGACTCCTCCAGACCACATTCCCTTCTATTTTTTAGAAAGGGAATGCAAATCAGGAGTTCAGAATTCTGTTCTCTAGCTGTCACTCATTCACTTCCAGCCACAGCAAGTCCAACAGTATTTCTCTTATCTACATGTAAGGTGGATGCAGTTAAATTTAAGTGTCATATGTAAAAAGAACAGCAACTCTCTCAACGTACAAAACTGAAAAGATTAAAGGGTTAGTTTCTAGGCTACAGTGCTTTTATTAATCCCAGATAACAGGGTAATTTCTACTTTATTCTCCCTGACTCCCATTTTGGGTGTGCTAAAGCACTACAGTCAGCATTTACCAAGAATCTCTTTCGTTACCCTAAATTTACTTTTATCCACAAATATCTAACTCCATGTTGCACTAGGAGCACAAGGATTGCTGCCAGCTCACACTGAGCACACAAAATAAGGCTCTTTGGACATTCTTCTTACCACAGGCACAGGTACAGCAGCAGATCATCAGTTATTCTTCAAGTAAAGGAAAAACAGCTCAGGAAGATGCTTTATCACTTTGTAATACACTGTATCTGAGTACTAAGACCCACTAGCTCATCTTTTTAGAAGATTATAATGATAAAGATCAACCAGAATTACTTACCTGCTGCCTGGCAAAGTAGCCCTTCACCAGGGAGCCCATGATCTGCTGTGGAGACTTTGCAGTGCAAATGTGAGAGGTCACCAGGTTGGTAAGTACCCTTTCTGCATACCTGATCCAACCTGCAATGGCCCCAGAAGGAAACAGTCACCATCAGGTAGCAAAGCAGCACTCAGGCATGACAGCTCTACAACAGCTCTTAAAAGTGAGGACACCTTCCCAGCAGCAGGACACTTCTGCCCAGGCTGGACACCCCACCTTGGGAACCATAGGAAACCCCAAGGCTCTGTGCACAGTGCCTTGCAGTTAGCTATCAGTAATTCACTGTGGCATTAATTCCAGACCTAGGAGCCACTGGGAAGTTCCTGACCTCTGATGCACCTTCTAATGCAGAGGTTTAACAAAGCAGAAAGAACAGGATCCAGCTCACAAAGAGCAAGTTGACTTTCTAGACCACAGCCTTTGGTCATCAGATAGTACAACAAGTATACGCTGTTCAGCTGCTTAACTGTAACCTTTGCTGAGCTTTCATTTCCACACATACAGTTTGCTGCCTCTGGAACAAGAGTCACATGCAAGCATTAGCACAGGAGGCACATGGATTAAGCCTGGGAAAAAAAATGGCTTCTTTTACTATTGTTAGAGTAGCCACACCTTCAGAAACACCCACACACAGAGTAATAACTGAAATCTCCCTGCATTCAATGTCTTAGTTATTCAAGAGTCCCCCTCCCTTTGACTCCTTCAGCAGTTCAGCCATGACAAGCTCTGGAGAGTCACACCAGCCACAAGACTCTGAATACCAGTGTCTGTTTAATGTCCAGCTGGGAAGTTAAGTCCAAAATATCACCTGCAGCAAAGGATTTCTTGGCACAAAGGCCCTATCCACATATTCTGTGTGACATGTATATCCTGTTTAAAGTCACTTCAGTCTCAAGTGCTGTTGAAATAGAGCAAAAACTGCTTCAAACTAAATCAGGACAGTTCTAAAAAAGATTTCTGCCTTGTATTGAGTAGCATTTCTGGAACTGCCCAAAACAATTTCTTACATGGTTTTTTTCTTACATGAGATGGTGTATGTGCCCAGGAGTTTCAGCTCCTCAGTGACCATCAGTTGCTGTTTAATTGCACAAGCAGCCCTGGTGAAGGAGCAGCACCAGGCATTTTCTGCCCCCATGTGTGCCCTGGTTCTGCTGAGTCATCACCACAATGAACTCCAGAGCCCTGTCTCAGGCAGCCCAGGACACTCAGGTCTTTGATCAGTGCACCTCTGCACCAAACTGCCCTCCAGCCTTCATCAATTCAGATTCACAGCCATTTGTTACCATCAAAGAACAAGAAACCCCTACAAATCACCCTGTAAGTCACTGCAGATGTACTTCAGAGCACATGATACCCAGGGGTTTATCCTGAGTAGATCACAAGATACACACTATAAATATCTATGCATCAGTATAAAGTGCAGAAAACCTTCACTGCTGTAAAACTCCATCTCTAGAAAAAAAAATATTTTATTTGTCTGGCATAAAAGCATTTGAATCCTCCCCAGTTTTGCTCTTCCTGCTTCTGTTGTGAACCCACCCTGTTGGAGGAGTTCACTGAGGTTGGCAGTTCATTACAAGTGCTGGCTGGTTCCCAGGGCAAGTGCTTCATCTTGCTTCCCAGTGTGGTGAATTAAGGAATAGAATCAACTACTTCAAGCTATTACATGTATAATCAGTAGTTACACTGTTGTACTCCACAGAGGAAACAAAAACAACAAATCAGCTCACTCTCTTTTGAGAGCAGGAGGAGGTAAGAACAATGAAGACAGAGCCAATAAAATGCTCTCTGATCAGGTTCTGGGGCTATATGGGCTATGCTCTTGTGCTCATTTCCCACCCAAACACCCTGCACAGGGTGGCATTTCTGTGCAGTTACACCCAAAGATAAGTAAAGCAGTTACACTGGAGTTCACATTGACCTTGTATTACAGAGAGAGATAAAAACCATTTTGTGATAAACACACCCAGCAAACAACACTTCTGGGGCAATTTATGTAATTTAGTGGTAGAGAGAAGAAGGAGATTGAGGAACAGAAAATGCACCCAGACAAAGTCAGTAAAGAGAGGGAACATCACTTGGAAAATGACTGATGATTATTTTATTCTTTAATTGCTGTCACTGGGAATGAAATACCACCTTTTCAAAGGGGGTTTACAGGGATGTTTCTGTTCAGTTCTCCAAAGCTGGAAAGCACCTGTGCTCCTGCAACCATCTACCTCTCAGCAGACAGCTACCAGCATGACTAGCACTGGAACCAGAATCAATCCTCTGTACAGCAGGTAAGGACAACAAAAGCGCTCCAGTGTCTGTTTTAAACTATCTCTGCTGATAATAATGGATAATCTGAGCTCTGTTTCTAACAGTGTTATCTCAGAAGAAATTATAAAAGAAATCCTCATGTTTTAAATTAGAAATAAGCCATCCACCACCAGACACAGCTAAGCAGTAGAAGGTTGTTTCAACTTCACAGGTTTTACATGGGGGGGGGGAGGGGAACAACACATCTGCTCCTGAAGATAGGAGGTAAAACAAAAATAACAGTAATAGAAAAAGGGGAATTTTCTTCTTAATGCAAGTAGTTCCTAAAATTGTAACCCAGATACTTCCACCTCAGAATACACAGAAAGTACAATTCAAATTGCACTATTGAAACTTTAATAAATTACAACAAGTGGGGGAAAAATAGTAAACAACTGATTGTGCCACATCATCTCAGCTGTGCTAACTGCAGGTTCTGTTCAAAACAGAACAAGTGCACAATAATTTCAGTAAAATCTGTGACATTTCAAGTGGGAATTTTTAAGTGTCAGACACAACCATCTCAGTCATTAAGAGTCATGTCACTTGCTACTTTCCAAGGCTTAAATGGCAAGCTTAAAAGTTTCCTTCAGATAATGGAGGTTGTGGTTTAATTATATCAGTTAGCAAAATTCTTGCAAGATTCTTTTCAACAAGGAAATGCCATGTTAATCTTGGCTGTCTGGCCACACAAGCAGCAGCCACAAACTCCTCAGTTTCAGTTCTGATTAATTTCTCCTAACGTCTTAGACAAAGCACTAAATCCCTCAGTGCTTCTGCACCTCAAATTCATTATCCAGAGATTCAAATGTACTATCTGCTTCTTTTATAGATGTGCTGGGAGATAAGCACTAATAAATACCAGATAGAAATCAGTAGTTCAGGTTCTGTGTCTTATCAGAAGCTGTGAACTGCAGCTGAAGTTTGTTTTGGAAGAGTAACAATTGAACTTGCCCCTCACCTTTTACAGAGCTCCAACAGAAGACAACTGCAAGATGCAGACAGTGAGTTCACTGCAACCTTTGTGCCTGGCTCTGCAGGGCCCTCCACTGAGTTAGCACTGCCTTATCCAGCACAATCACACCCTTCTTGGTCTGCAGGGTTCACATTCATGGCTGTGGCTCCTCACATATGGGAGAGCTGATTATGCTCCCTGGAAACAAATACTGCTCTCCAGCAGCCATGAGAAACAAGCCCATGTAGCACTGCACTGAATACACTCAGGATGGTCAGTGCTGCTGGCAGCCAGTATTGCCTGTGCTACTTGGTATCCCTCAAAAGCAAAGCCCCAGTGCTGTAAGCTATGTACAGCTCCCAAGCAAAACCCTTTCCTTAGTTCCTTGGTAGCTCAAGGAGCCCAAGCTGGAGGGCAGGAAGGCTGGAGGAATCATTCTCACCAGGGCAAGCAGAGGCAAACATTGGTAAGGCGTGTTCCTCCTGGCTCCTCCGCTGGTACCGCTGCACAAACTCCCTCTGGCTCTCCAGGATGCTGAAATCTGCAGCTATAGTGGTGTCAAATACATAATGCACCCCTGTGAAAGCAAGCAGGAAAGAAAAGGGAATTAACAGTGTTTTCCATGTTGCAGATTTCTTTCCTAGTCCCAGGTCTACAGAATACCTTGGAGAATCAATGGGAATATTCTTTGCACCCTCCCAGTTTTCACAAATAGTCGAGTCAAAAATAAACACCAGAAATTGAAAAGCTACCTTCTGGTGTCATGAATTTAAAAGTACCATCATTTTGCTAATGATGGCTAGCAACACTCCAAACAGTCATCTGCTTCTTTACAAGAACCTGGCCATTCAGCATATATTTGTTTTTTTAATTGAATGGGATTTCACAAGTCCTGGGCTATATGCAGTGACTCTTAGAAGTCCTTTTCTTTCCTACATCATGTACAATTAAAAAAACCCACCCAAAACCTATACACAAAGTGATCTGTCATTTTTGTTCTTGACGTAAAAGTTTGTATATATAAAGAGCAAAAGAAATAGAGCTGTACTATAAAACAGGCAGACAGAACAGCTCCTGCATGTGAACTGGAATTACAGAAAAAACAGAGCTGAGAATCTCCCAGAGATACAACACATTACAAGGATTGAAAAGCCTTTGAGATAAGAACTCCCTCCTACCTCATAACCAAATAAGGGCAATTCTTATTGTAGCTCATGACCAAATCCTCCCCAATTTCACAGTAGCAAAGGTTTTGAAGACAGATCTAGAATGTCCTATTCTGTGACCTTTGTCAACAGAGTAAGGCCTCCAATCCATGTCTGAAACTGGTGTGTGCCATACTGGTTACTGGTGCACTATCACAAAGTGCACATCTCAAACTCTAAACTCAACTGGCACCTTGTGGCTGCATAACAAAAATTCTGCTGAGGAATCAAAAAGCTGAATTTCCCCTTTCTGCTCCACCATCATAACCAAACCAAACTTACCAAGACTTTTGAGGAAACCACAGAGTCTCTTGGCTGCATCATTCACAGACAGATTGAACTTAGCAGCAAAATAAGGCAATGACTGAGGGCATATAGACACTGCCAACACTTTGTGTTTTGAGGTATCACATTTCTGGAGAACAAAAAAACAAAGGAAATAAGGTACACAATTACAACAGGGTAAAGCTCCCCCTTTTCTCTCCATTTTCCACTCCTGGAGTTATTCCTGAGTGTGCTATGCTGCAGTGGGCTGTACCATGAAAAACCCTTGGGGAAAAAAACCTCTCAAGTTTCAGAGGGCAGGACAGGACGTTCCTCTGATCCTCTCAGTGTTTACCTCTCATCATCACCCTATAGAGGCACAGTCTATACTGACCTCCTAAGTGCTGCAGAACAACCCTTGGAGTAGAACTCCTGACTGCCTGGAAAGCATCTTGCCCACTGTCCTCTTTTAGACCCCAGAAGGTTCAGATCAAGACATCTGCCTGCCTCTCTGTTACAGACTTCAGGCTATCTTAATATAACCCACATGACCCTAAAGATTCCCCACACCCCTTTTATTCTTTCTTCCCTCATGTACAATAACATCATTCTGAACGGAGAGTTAAACTCGTTTGAAGAAAATTAATAATGAATCCTCTATCTATGACACTTCTGTATAGCTGAAGAAAAAGCATCAATTCTGGTAGCTTCTGCATACCAAGCACGGACACAAGTCTGCAGCAGGACTAAGATCAACTCACTATCAAGAGCTAGAGATCCGAGCATTATACACAGCAACTCCCTTCCAGGAAATCCAGATCTCGGGAGAAATTAACAGCAACAGAACCAATTTAGAAAGTTTTGCTATGAATTTGGACCAAAAAAGAAAAAAAAAATGAAAAAAAAAAGCTGATTTAGATACAGTCAGCTCAAATGTATATATAAACAATTTTATTTTGAAAAACATGCCTTGATAACTTCGTATTATGTGGATATATTAGCACCAAAGCACCCAGAACAGTAAGGAAGCTGTATTTATAAACACTGATCCACAAGCTAATTAGTTACTAGAGTAATGAGTCATTTTTTTCCCCAAAATATTACTTCTGCAGGTGTAGGAACTTTCCTCTGGCATTCAGGTTGAATGCTGTGACCTTGCATCTCTATTGCAGTACTATTTTAAGTACTTCAACATTCATCTTCTCTGAAGTTTTCACTTCCTCTTTGGAAAAATTAGATCTTGACAAATCTTCATATTATCTGCCTTGGGAGCCAAGCTGCTTAGTCATTCTTGAAGTGCCTCTTCCTCACAGAAAACTGCCTGTTTGTGTTTGGGTCACTTTACCTTATTAAGGTTAAGAACACGGAAGAGCTCCTTCTGATTCTGTTGGAAAACTCTGGCTCCTTCTTCTGAAGTCATACAGTTGTCACAAGCTAGGCAGTCACTAAGGAGTATTTTAGCATTAGCCAATGTATGAAAGTCATTTTTCTGGGGTGAGAAAAAAAAGAGAACAAGCATTTAACAATAACCAGCCAATTTGCAACGTGCTGACACTGTTTTGTTTAAAAAAAGACAATCCATAACATCTGCATAACATTCCAGGCTATTAAGAAGTAATCAAAAGGATCTGTTCCATCCTTCTTCATGGCTCTGCTCCTTTATTACTGTGAAACTGCAAAATGTTTAAGCATAAACACAGATCTAAATTTAGTCTTCTAGTCCCTGTTCTAGTAACTTGATTTTCATTGCAGTTCAGAGCAGTCCCCATCAACCTACCAAGCAACTGAGAAAACTGAGTGGAACTACTAAACCTCTTAAATAGCCACAAGGCTCTCTAACAGCAAGGTGGCCTCAGCTTTTTACCACAAGGTAAACCAAACAGAATGAAGTCCTACAATTATATTGTGTATATAATGCAAGATCAAGAGTTTCATACTTCTGCCTACAGAACCACTGGCAGCCCATCTGTGGGAGGAAGGAATACATCAACATCACCAGATTACTTGCAAAAAACCCAAACAAACAAAACCCCAAAACAACCACTAGCCAAAAATCCCTCAAAAGCCCAAGGGGCTACAACTACCCACTGAAGAACAGAAGGCAATCTGTGAGTTTGTCTAATATAGACACTAAGGCACACTGTGCACTTGTACTATCAACATTCCTCTTCTCCTCACAAGCTCCATCTCTGGAGATTTGATATAGTATTTTTGACAATTAACAACAAAAAAACTAAACTTCAATTTCTGTTCTATGTTTGCATATTAAGGGAGGAGTGTATTTTACCTTTTTAAAAGGTTCTTGATTCTCATGAGATGTCTAGGAGTGCTCATAATTGCTTACAACTGCTTGTTGTGTAGTATTTAGTACTTGAAAGTTCTCTACTTAAAGCCTTCTTTAGGGTACACAACAAATAAAAATAGAGTAAATAAGAGTATAAAACAATTCCAAAAGAACATTACCTCTTCAAAACCATCATTTGAACTCAGTGCATCAGATGTACTTTGTGCATCGTCGTTTTTCTGTTTTTTACTGCATTCCTGGAGCAAAACATAAAACACACGTATCACCAAAATACAGTCACCACTCAATAGGAACGTCTTTGCTGAGCCCTCTGCAGCATTAAAACCTATCCCGGCTACAAGACGCTTTCTTAGCGGTGTTACATCTACATGTTTATAATCAACGCCTTGTTTTCCAAGCGCATTAGCTACGGCGAGAGTAATTCCTCAGAAATTCACTTGCTCCGTCAGTCGCCCGGTTCCGAGCGGCAGTTTGCACCGCGGGGCTGGGCAGGAGCTCGGTCCAGGGGCTGTCGGAGCCGCGGTGCGACGTGACAGCCTCGAGCGGGGCGAGCAGACGCGTCCCGGCGATAACGCTGCTCCAGGCTTTTCCGGGAGCTGCCGCCCTCCGGCCGCTATCGCCGCGGGCCCGGGGTGCGGGGAGGGGCGGGGGCTGCGCTCCGGCTGCCGGCGAGGCTGGGAACCTCGGAGCCGGCAGTCAAGCGGCGCTCGGGACGCCCCGGACAGGATCCGGCCGCCGCCGCACTCACCTTTTTGGTGCAGTTCTCGCACTTCATTTGCGTTCCCGCCGACGCACCCCGGCCCTGGAGCGGCTGCTGCTGAGCGGTGCTCGCCGCCGGGGCTGCAGAACGGGAGCAGAGCGGGGCAGGCAGGTGAGACCCCCGCGCACAAGCGGCGGCCGCTGCCAACCCTCCGTCTTCTCGTCCCCGCCGCCCTTTGTTGCCGTGCCCGCCTCCTGCCCCTTATCGCCCCCGCCGGGCGGTCCCCGCGGCCGTGCCACCCGCAGCCAATGCGGCCCCCGGGGCGGGGGCGGCCCCGCCGCGCCCCTCACGTGCTCCGCAATTGACTAGGGCGAATTAACCGGCAATTAACCGGCCAACGCCGCCGGCCCTGCCCCGTGGGCCCCCATCGCCCCAGCCCCGTTACTTGGTGGACGGGGCACCGGGCGCTTCCCGCAGCGGATTCTGGAAAAGACGTGGGGTCAAATCCGCTCAATGACAGAAACGGGGCCCCGCAGGGAAAGGTGCCTCCGGAACGCGGAGAGGCTGCCCCGCAGCCCGGCCCCGCTTCCGCAAGCGTCGCGGGGCTCCCCCGCCCACAGCGCTGCCGCCGCACACTCACCCTCCCCGTCCCCGCCACCTACGGTTCTGCAACCCCCCGACACACACACACACCGCGTTCAGCGCGGCCCCCTCCCCGCCACCGACGCAGAAGTGCGGGGAAGCGGGCGGCCGCGAGCTACAGCTCATCAGCTCCACGGGGAATAAAACACCCCCCACGACAAACCGCCCGCCAAGCGGAGATGGAAGGCCGGAGAACGGGGCACGGTACCTCGCCGCCGCGCTGAGCTGCGTCCCCGGCCGGCGGAGGCGAGCAGCCGGCACTGGGCGCACAAGCAGGTTCTCGGCTGGGCCCGCCGCCGCCTCCCCGCCCCCCCGCGCGGCGGGGCTCATTGTGGACCTGAGCGTCGTCACGTAGCCGCCGCCGGCAGCGCGCCGCCGACACCGCGCGCCCCCGCCGCCGCCCGGGCACGAGAGCG
>VYZU01031405.1:371014-411593 GCA_013401355.1 Ceyx cyanopectus
CGGCTGCTCGGCGCGCCCCCGTCTCCCCGCCGCCGCCAAACGGGACCCCCCCTCGCCCCCGGGCGGGAAAGCGGCGTGTGATCGCCCCGCACCTGCCCCTCCGCAGCCGCTCGGCGACGGCCGCCCGACGCCCCCCGCTGCCGGGGCGAGGTTCGGCGGCCGCCGCGCTTCGCCACCCCGACCGGGGTACCGAGCACCGCGGCCGGTGGCAGGTCGGTGCTGCTGCTCCCCGAGATTGGGGCTTCTCTGGAGTGCCTTCGGGTATTTATTGCTAAAACGCACTCTGGAGCTATGTCCACCGAGGCTTCTGTTCCCCGGGTTTTATTTTCATCCCTTTCAAATGAAGTACCATTATGGAACTCACTAAATACACCGTGACAACCATTTCCCTTCACCTGGATGCCACGATCTCCCATTTCCCTAACAAAGCACACGTATCGGTGATGCTGTTCCCAGGCAGTACCACAAAGCCGTGTGTAGAAACACACATACCAATATTCTACAGCCTCACAGGCCCCAGAGCATCAATTAAGATGCTCATGGTTTCTGTCAGCGGTTGTCCTTCTAAACCTCAGACTGTAGCACTTGAAATGTGCAATCCACACTTGGCTTCACATTTCAACAATCACATTTTGCTTCACGTTTTAATCCCCTCCCATCTGAACAGCCGTGTATAAACACACACCTACAGCTGCACTGAGGAGTTTCTCAAGTACAAAATGTCATTCTGGAAATGAAACCGCAGCACTTCCCACAGTGTAAATAAATAAAAATAATTCTTAAAAAGTACAGAGCATAGGCGAGCAGTTGTTGAGGTCAAGGAAATCGGGCATTCCTGAGCTTTTCTAGGATGAAAGCAAATACCCACTTAAAGAAAAATTAACCTGACGCTACCTTGCACATACAGTGGTGAAAGACAGCACTGATCCTTGCTGAGGTAAAACTGTCACGGCTCTGGTGAATTTGTGTCTCTGCATTCAAAACTCTTTTGCATTTCACTGGAGCATATTAACCAGATCTTTTTAAAGCACTTCAGTTACACCACAGCGATCCCGGTAGAATTTGCCTTTCCTACAGAACACCTGGAATACAGCATTAGCTGACCCCTCGTTTCCCATTCATTTGGATTAAAATGTTCACACTAAAATGCTCTGCCACAATCCCACACGGGTACAATGGCCACAGTCACTGACAGCTACAGGGAGAGGACGGATCAAAGTTCTAAATTAGGAATGTGTTGAGATTGGCACTCAAAGGCATTGCTAAAAATCCTTCTGTTTCACACTTCGTTGAGTCATTCCTCCAAAGACATGGCAGTTTGGGGTATTTCTACAACTCTGCACAGATAGTATTGAAAATATATATTTTTTAAATTTCCCTCCCATATTTCTTCATATTCAGAATGGAAACAGATAAAACTACATGAAAATCAAAACACTGGCAGAAACACTGAAACATGGAGGGCATCTCAGGTGCACTACTTAAGTACACCTACTTCACCCCCTGGCTTGGGCTGAACTAATTACCATTTAAAAACTGAAACAAAGAAACACAAGAACAAAACCTTGTACAAACTGAAAAGCATGCAAGGAATCAACATTTCACCGCACAGATTATACTTGTATAATCATGAGGCAATTAGATGTCCCATTAGTTTATTGCCAAGAGCCATTCCTGCTTCCCATTAGCTCTTTATGTCACTTCCCCCAGCTCTCTTCCCATCAGCACTGCCCTGACTACCTGAGGAGACAGCACCAGCCTGTTCTAACCTGCCCTGGGGAGGCAACAGTTCCTACCTCTGCAAAGGCTACTTCCAAAAAATTTCACACTATAAAAGCTTTCCTATGTCAACAGTAAGTAGCATTTAAGAGCAGGAGTCACTTTGATGGCCTCTGTTACTACATTGAACATCTTTATCTGCACCTAAAGCGTTTACACCAAGGATGAAATGGGAAACTAAGCCATGAGAACAGTGGTGCAAACCACTCCAGAAAGTTTTCAAGGTCCTGCAAGGCACTGCAAGTGGTTAAAGCCTTCCCTCCAGTCAGTGACAGCTTCTGTCACTCAACAGCTGTCAGAACCGGGCAATAAATCTTCATTACAGCAGGTAAACATGTATTCCATGAAATTAGTACTCCCAGCTTCACACACCCTGTTCCCAGCGAGGTCAGTGGGGCACCAGGCAGAGCTCAAGGGGATGATCTCATTTAGAATGGAAACTTGCAGCCAATTCAGTCCAGCTGCAAAACACCACTGGCTTGGGGATTGTTTCCAAACATTTAACATCAAGCAGAGGAGGAATTTTATCCTGGCATGCTAATAATGTCACATGCTCATTGCCTAGATTAATTTATAAGTTTTAAGATCTCATAGAGGGGGGGGAAAAAAAAAAGCACAAGGAGTTAGGAAAAAATATATAGGAAAATAGTCTGAATTTAGGAAAAAGCATCAGAAATTGTGTCAAACTGCTGCAAAATAAAATAAATTTCTAGTCTATCTGCATGTTCTTGTTTTTAGATCAATGACTTCAAGGTTACAAGTGTATCATAAATTGTTTTTATATGAATAAGCAAAAGTCTACAAATAATTACATATTACTGCATGTTTCTTCTGGCAAATAGTTTTTGTTTCTGCAGCAACGTGTTTTGAATTAATGCTGTTCTTTACAGCCAAGACCAGACTTTTTAAATAGATTTCTTCCTCTTTTTTTTTTTTTTTTTAATTGGTAGGCATAATGCCAGTTACCTACTTTCAAAGTGCTGGTGTAAAATCCCAAGATGATGGCAGGAGAAATATCCTAAGAATCAATCAATATCAGAAGGTTACAAGGATTCTTGCCATATTCCAGTTAAGTATTTGTGTGTGTGGTATTTCCCATCGTTAAAATTTTCTCTTTAACTTCATATGAAGTAATTTCATGTTATCCTACTGTGGTCTTTACAAAACTGGAGAAGTATACAATTGCAATTATATTTTTTCAGATAGTAACATCAGACTAAACCAGAATAAACTCTGTGGTTTATATCGAGTGGAGGGATCTGTGAAGTTTCTTACATATTTCACTCTAGACACAAAAAATCTTTTGTCCTGCATCACTGAAAATGGCTTAACATTTGCTTTCCAGAGAAAATGGTTGCTTGCAAAAGCTGACAACTGCTTATACATAAATTTCTTCCCAGAGGACTTGGTCAGCTGCTTGTGTTGAGAACACATGACACTTATTACTTCCTTTTTTTCATCCAAATCCAGCAGCTGGTACCTCATGACTCCCAAACATGCCAGTTCATTCTCAGTTTCTCATAACCCTTTCCCATTAATTACACAAAATTGCAGATCAGTCTGTATTTTTCTCTATGTACAGTCAGTTGACTCTATATCATGTACTAAGGTGTTATTTTCCCCCCCAACTTCAAATAGCTCACTCCAGACTGTTCTGTTCACTGTTTTAAGTATCAAAAAAGCCATAGCAGTCAGTTATTATAATAATCAGTTATTGATACTAAAAACTAACAAATACCAAGTATCGCAAAACTTATGATAAAAAAACACTAAGTGGCAACACGTGTAAATTTACTAGCAAAAACCCCCACCCCGCAACAGCAGTAAACCCCCTCACAAGTACCAGGAGCCCCCTTTAGAATAATGAGGAAGATGAAAGGAAGCAGTCAGCATTCTGCTCACACGGGGGCAGTTTTTAGAGGGGTACCACATGACAGAGCACAGCCCTCCTGCCAGCCCTCCCCCCAGAGCAGCAGCCAGCCCTAACCGGCAAGAGAACACGGTCATCTCACCTAGAACACACCAAATAAACGGCCACTAAGCGTAACCAGCAAAGCTCTTCCACCTCACAGAATTCAGCCTCTCTCCTTCACCCACATACAATTTACTACCCTCTTTTAAAACTCAGTTGCACACCCTACAACCTAAGGAAACATCGACGCTCTTCTCCGAGCACCATCCACAACCAAAGGCGCCATCTTAACTGCGGGCAAGGAGTCGCCATCTTGGGCGAAGCTCTTTCCCTCCCACACAAAGCGCCCCGCCTGGGGCGCGGTTTATTTACCGCGACTCTGCCCTCACCCTAAATGGCCGCGGGCTCCTCAGAGCCTCTTGGAGCTGGGAGCGGCGCCTGCGCTCTGTGGAGGCTGCGGGGAGCAGGAAGTGCCGCTGCTGGGGCGTCCTATTCAAAGCGCGGTTGAGCGGGAGCGCTGCTGAGCGCTCTAGCAGGTACCGCCGGGGGTCGGCTGGGCTGGGAGGCCGAGGAAAGGGGGTGAGGTGGCTGTCTTTGTGCCGGGATGCAGCTTAGGGGCGGGGTCTGTGGGGGGAAGATGGGGTGGGAGTCCTGCAGTGGCTTCTACGCGCAACCGGCGGCTGCTCCTCCAGAGCCCCTTTGCGCTGCACTGCCCGCCCTGCGGAGGCCGCCTGAGGAGCGGCCCGGGGGCAGAGCCCTGTTGGGGGGCTGGGAGTGGCGGGGGGATTCCAGTTACGGGAACACCGCGGTTCGGTTTGGCTTTGGCGGGTCGGTGCGGGTCCGTTCCCGCCCAGGCTGCGCGGTGCTGGGGAGACTGGTTAGCGGGCGGGATTCGCTGGGGGAGGCAGGTGCAGGACTGGCATGTAAAGACCATTGGGCTGTGGGCGCGCTCCTGACTCGGTAGGTATTTATAATGTAGCTTTTGTTAGCTCGTCCTCAGCCGAAAGCCTGGAGGAGGCGTAGGAATGTTTATTTTGGTGGTGAGGCTCATTTTAATGTTTGAGCGAAATTAGTATCGCGAAATTACTTATCTGTAATTACGAAATTTTTCCAGTAAAATTTGCGTTCACTTAAGGGCGTATTTATGACTTAATAAAATAACTTTAAGAAGCACTTAAGTGCTTTTTATCTTCTGAGGCATTTTTCTTGCCAAGAGCTGCCCCTGGGGAGATGATGCTGTTCACTTTGAGCATCCAACATTAAGCTGATAGTAGCATTTTCCTGGCTGGACTTCACTGAATGAATGGGGGGAAGTTACTCAAGTTCACTTTAATGGATTTAACTGGTACATATGTGAGTTATCTTTTAAGTAGGGTGTGTTTGTGAAATATGGCAAGATTTTCTGCAGTGATCTTTATGTATTTGATAACGTGTTAATACTTTTAGGTTGTGCAAGAGAAGGCTTTGTACATGCAGAAATATTTTCTGATCTATTGAAAGCAACTCACAGGAATAATTTAGAAATGAAAATTCAATGTGTGCCGTGTGGAGGAGATGGAATGTGTCTTATATACAAGGGTTTTATTTCAGAATTTCTTGGGTGTGTTGCTAAGGGATCAAAATCAGACCTAGGTGTTTTATTTAACTGAAAAGACTTAGGTATATCTATTTCATTAAATGATGAAAGAGGAATCTCCTGGAGCTTTGTATGTAAAGTAGGCAGTTGGTGCAGAATTGCAGGAGTGTCAGGCAGTTATCTAAACAGCCAGGTGACTAAAGGGCTAAAAACCACACACCTTCTGTAAGAATCAGGTGTGCTGGGGCCTGCTCTTTAAATGTCTTTCATGGCTATTCAAAAACCTGTTGTATATTTGCATTCTCTAGAAATCTGTTCTTGTGAGCTTCTAACAACAGGTTAATGCCAACCCCCTACCAAGTGGTTCCTTGGGCAGAACGGTCCCTATTTAACAATGGAAGTCCCAACTCAACAGAAGGAGTTGATGTTCATTGTCCTCAACAGTAGATGAGCTGTTTAGTGCTCCTGCAGTCCTCAGAATGCTTCACTTGTGCAGAGCTCGATCAGTTAAAAACTAGAGCTCCTTTTCAGAAAAATCCCTGTAGAGGAAGGCTGCTTAAAACCCACTGTCTTCTGTGGTGTGAGGGTTGTAACAGGAAAAAAGCAAAATAGAGGACATCTGTGATACAGGCCAAGGTGTAACCTGCTGATATGACATGATGCTTAGCACATGCTTTCATTTCCCATTTACTTTTGCTGGTTTGTGGTCCTCATAATAATGAGCATCTCTCCCAATGAGCAGTTCTTACCCTTTATGTCTCTCATGGCCTAGATTGAGGCTTGGTAAGTCCTGAAAACTGGTAGAAAGGGAGGGTATTTTAGTTGACAATGGATTTTAGATTTTTACTTACCTTTATGTTTTGTCCAGTGAGGTTTCATGAGTCAAACTGGTCTGTTTGGAGTTTGTTCTGAAGATGTACATGTTGGTTGAAACCCGCACGAGTTCCCTTCTTCATCTGAAGAGGTCACCTGGCATCAGATCCTGGTCTCTCTTTGTTGGTAAGACCATAATATTCCTCAGTTTATTTCAGAGCTTGCTTTAAGGAAAAGGGGTCACAGAACACATTCCTGAAAGAGCCTCTCATGAGGTGTCTGTCTCAGGCATTCCCCTTTTAAGAAGGGTATCATCATGCTTTGAACTCCTGCTTTAGCTTAGCCACAGAATGAGTCTGAAGTCTCCTCAGCATGGCAATTGAAGGAGACTTGTCTCCTTGAGACAGACAGTTTTTTCACTATCTGTAGAACCTCAGAGGCTCAGGGGCAGAGTTTTCAAGGAGTCTTGAAAGAGCAAGAAAGTGAAGTGTATGGTGTGCCATGTAGCACTACAAGTGTGAAACCTCTGAAGGGGACATTTGCTTATGCTGAGAAACATCTGAGTTTTCAGAAATGGAACAACCTGCTGGGGTGAGATCTTGTGTGTGGTTGACAGGGTGTCTGAAATGTCATGCAGCATGTTCTGAAAGACACCTGCTTCTAAACACTAAATATATGGGGGGGGGGGAAATGGAGTGGTACTACTCAGTACTGTGCAGAGACAGCTAGTGGGGAAAATGTGTCATTGTGCTTTGCAGGGGAGTAGATCCCCTTGTGGTGACACTACAGTGTTGTCATCACTTTTGGTGACATCAGTCTTTCCTTGAGACAGTTGCTTTGTTGCAGAAACCTGCAGGGCTTCCTCCCTGTGCAGCTCCTGCTGCTTCCTCCTCAGTGGGAGAAAGAAGCTGGCAGCTTCTGACACAATTTCATTGCTGAACTTGTCTTTTGGCTCCACAGAGCACTTAGATGGGGGGAAAATAACTGTAGTAGCTTTTGTGGCAGCACACTCCAGGGTGGTGTGATGGTGAGATCAAGTGTCCCCTGAAGTTCTGGTCCTGAGTTCATCATAACCTTTTTATTTCTTACTTTGGCCCCTGTGCTTTTTGTATCTTACAGAGTGGGTGGCTTTATACTGAGTTCAGAGAAAAAAAAACCCTGACTTTCATAGTGCTGAATGTTGCAATCACAGTTGTCCCTGTTTTGAAAAGTGCTGAACTTGTGAATATTGATGGTTTTCATCAGGGAATTTTAGATGCTTTGGGCTGCTTGCTTGTCCTAATTATCTCTTCTCTTATCCTAGGAATAGCCTCCATTGGTTTGGCTGCTGCTTATTACAGTGCAGGTAATGACCTATCATTTTTTAGAAGAATTGTTTGTTTCCTGTTCTGTTTTTCATGCTGATGACGCCTCTCTGCATCTCCTGTCTGGCTTTAGAAGGGCAGTGTAGGCAGCTAGTGCACCTCTTAGTGTGAATTTTTAAATCCAGTAATAATTGTGCCTGTGCATTACTTATCCATGCTTTAATGCTCTTTCTTACTCAGCCTCCCTTTCTGTTTGCAAGAGTGTTTTTATTAATGATATTTAGTACTGTGTGGCATTTTGTGCTTTCAGTGTGTTTTATAAATGCAATTAGCTGGTCCTCACAGCTCTCCTGGGAAGACATGTAATTGCCACCATAATAAAATGATTGCCTTGCCTTTGGAAGTGCTCTGCTTCTCTGGAAACTTAAATCATTTCTGGCAGGGATTACTCATATAAACACCTCTAGAGAACAGCCAGCTGCTGCTGCTTCTGCCCCCCCCCCCCCCCCCCCCCCCCCCCCCCCAAACCACTGGCAGCAGAGCAGACTGCACCAAATGCCAGGTATCCTTCACCTCTGGAATGTATCCTTCAGGCTGCTCTGTTATCCTCTTGCTGCACCTTCTTAACATCAAATTTTAAAACTAAATGGAATCCAGTAATATTGAACCAATATACACAATGTGTTTTTATTTAAAGAGCTAAGTCGAATGAAAGCTGCTTGAGAAACCAGCTATATCAGCCTTTTTGTTGTTTAAGACACTGCAACCAAGTTTTCTGGAACACTGAGCACAGTTCTACTCTGCCTTCTGTAAAAGCCTGAGTAAGCAAATTGCTTTGGCTGCTGTATGCAAACACTTCCAGGACATAAAATGTAAATATTTGTTTGCCAAGAGCTCCAACTGCTTCATTTCACAAAGATGTTTGGTTCAGTGAATTTCCATTGTCCTTTACCCTTGTCCTCTGCAGCACAAATATTTGGTGGTTGTGAGTTTTGTGGATGCCTTTTTTAGCTTCTAGAGAAGACAAAGCTGTAGTGATGTTACAACCTTGCCAATGACATGTAAGCTGCTAATCCTGCATGCTATGGAGTCTTCCAAAAAATGACATGTTTCTGTATTTTTACTCTGGGAGAGTTGTTAAATAGTTTGCATTACAACAAAGCAAAAATGCTGCATCAGAGAAATTGTTTATCCTTTTGTTGCCTTTGAAGGGAACATGTTGCTTTGAAAACTGAAGACTCAAGAAGGGGGTGGGGGTTGGAACCAGACTGAATTTATGCTTTTTTTGCATTGTTCAGACAGCTTGGCATGGAAGCTCTTCTATATGGCTGGGTGCTTCTTTGTGGCAGCTCAGAATCTGGAGCAGTGGGAGGTAAGATGCTGAACTGAGGAAATGAGGTTGTTCAAGTTCAGAATCCCCCAGCAGACACCAGTTCCAGCAGCCCTGTGCACTTGCTCAGCCCAGACAGGTTATGCTCTTGGTTTGGAAGAAACCTTTTGGAGCTGGTGTACTAGGACTAGAATTAGGGCAATAATTCTTTCACTACACAAGCAGGAAAATGAGAGTGCTTAAGGGGAGCCTTGCCCCAGAGTGTTATAACCTGTTCTTCCCCTTCTTTAAAAGAGAAAGAAGAGCACATTCAGCTGCTACAGCATGATTTTGTAGTCCCTGTTCCAGCTGATGGACTGACCATTAGATAGGGTAGCTCTAATCTTCCAGGCTACTCACCCTTTTTCCACGGGGCAAAGGGATGAGTGGTGTTTGTGAAGCTGTTTATAGTCTTGTGGATGTTGATTTGTTGGGATTTGGACTGAGTGTGATAACCTGCTAAGGAATAACCTGTTATGGAGGCTTGTCAGTTTCCTGACCTGAGTTAATAAACAACCCATGCATGAGAGATCCTCTTTTCATTTGGCTGTTGGGGTATTTTATCTCTTGTCTAAGGCTGGCCCATCTAGCACAACACTGGAATTCACTTTGGTGCAGTTAGTGACTGTGAGAGGTGTAACTAGAACTTGTGTTCACTGTGCTGTAGGCCAAACACACCCACCAGAAGTGAACATTACAGGAGCTCCAAGTGAGTATTCAAATTTGATTCTAGGCTAAGCTTCTATTACATAAGGAATGTGGCAAGAGGAGCAAAGAAACCAACTTGAACTTACACAGAGATAAAGTCTCTGTTAAAGCCAAGAGCAAGACTGGGATTTGTCAGAGTATCTCTGAAATAGCTTTGTATATTTCTGTTACCAGGATTATTTCCCCATATAACTCTTTTTATTTGACTTTGAAGTGTAGCTACTGACAGTGTTTTTAAGAAAAATCTTAGTTTTTATTTTTCACTTTCACAGGAAGCTGTATTTGATAAGACCAAGGGAACAGTCTGTCTAAAAACATTCAATCTTTACAAAAAAATACTGACCCTCTCCAAAGGAGGCCATGAACAAGGTGAGGAAGCAGCATCTGTGGTAGCAAATGGGGTGAGCATATGGTAGAAATGGGTACATGCCAGTTTAATAACCTTGGGAGTCCTGGCCTCAAATTAGCTGCATCTGTTACAGATCTGTTCTGGTGCCAGGCAGCAGATGTAAATCATCTGCCTCTCAGGACACAAATGCTCTTTCAGGCTCAGGTGCTGAGTGCATCTTTCAATCCAAGGTGTCTAGGCTTGCACTTTGCTTTCCGTAGTAGTCTTAGCCCTTCCTTTGGGATGGTCATGTGCATGTTTCCATTTCCCTTGGACAGCCTGCTCTGTAGGTGGGACTGGTGGGAAAATTTACATTTTTTGGATCCAGGAATTAAGATTTCTGTAATCTAATCTGGTTCTGGTAGCAGGAAATTCTTCAGATATCATCTGCAAGCAGCCTTGTTGCAGCCTGCAGATAAGCATTTAAAGCCATGTTCAGCAGGCCCAGCTGAAGAAGGTATCTCTTCTTTTGAGCTTCTGTTGGAGGAACAGACATCGAAGTCTGGATGTGATTGGGTTGAGTCACAGACAGGTGCTCTGTTGCCAACTGAAGTGGGATCAGTGTCACATTTTAAATTTCTACTTCCTAGTCTAAGTTAACCCTCAGCAGTGCTGAGTGTTCCTGACTCCCTAACGTGTTCTGTGTGGTGTGCAGTGGTGGCTCTGCTGAAGGAGCTGAGGGCAGTGAGCGTGGAGGAGGAGCCCGTGCGCTACTTCGGGACCGGCTCCCTGGTGCTGCTGAGATTCGCCCCCGGCTTCTCCCACCCCCTGACTCAGACTGCAGTGCTGGGCTGCAGAAGGTGCTGTGTGCATTTCATCACTTGATTGGAATGGGTGAAGTGGGAAAGATCCATCATGTGGGTCAGTAAAACAGCCAGCTGCTGAGACTTGGCTTCATTTCCATATGTGCTGGTATGATCCTGTGTGTCTCAGTTGAACTGGGTAACACCCTTGAGTGCTTTCAGTGCTGGGCATTTGGGTAACACCAAACTGATACTATTTAGATATCCAAGATCCATATAGTGCTGCATGTCTGCTGTAGCTTCCTTTGCTAGCTCAGCTGTGCAGTGGCAGAGGAGATAAATTCTCCTCTGGAAGCATTGAGAGTATTGATCAGTTAACAGAGGACTCATTTAAAGCATTGATAATAAGAAACCTTGCAGCAGGGACTGTGGGGAAAGGATTTTGTTCTGTTGTGAAGTAATGGCTTGGCTTGACATGCTGCCTCCCCAAGGATGCTGTCAGTCATGCTCTGCACTGTATGACTGCCCCTTTGAGCAGTTTATTCTTAAGCATTACTGTGCCTGTTCTTGTCTTGTCAGCACCACAGTTCCACTGACTCTTGCATTGTTTATCTTTTTCAGTGATGTGGAAGGAGTTGCCAAACTCATTATTAGTTTCCTGGAACTGGACAGAGTACAAGATCTCTCTCAGAGCAGTGAAACAGAGGGTAGTGATGCAGATGAACTACAGGATAAATATTAATAATCCTCATGAGCTGAAGAAAGCAGAGGCTTTCAAACATTTGGAAGATTCACAGATTATTCTTCGGAAGAAATCTGTCATGATATTGACATGGGTGTTTCTCCACATGTGCATTTATGGTGGGAGGAATCTGTGTTAGGGTGTGTTTTTTAGGGCTAAACTGCTTCAAGATCCATGCTCCCACATTGCTGTTGTAGAGTCCAAAGCAAATTCCATTTTATTTGCTCCTTTGTGGTAGTTCCTGCATGTGGACACTGCTGGCTTTTGAACTTTGTCAGCTCATCAAATGTGTCTAGGAAGTTTATTTATTAATGAATTGGTTTGAATTCATTTAATGCTTTCCTGTTGGTGGAGACAGATGTAAGCTTCCAAGTCTGCAAACATCTACTGCAGGTACAGTATATGAATTGTAGAAGATTTTAAACTTGTAACACAATGTTTTGAGGTTGTTCTGGAACTGTTAGAATATACTGTTAACTTGGTGTTAAGCAGCTTATAAACAATTAGGTGATGTAGAGTAGCAGCAATTCTATATTCTCTACTACTGACTTGCCATTAGATACCAGTGGAAATTCAGGTTTGAGTGACTGCTTTGGAATTGGAAAGGTCAGGTTGATTGACTTGTTATAGTGTCTCTGCTCTTGGACTTGCCAAGGAGCCATAAATAGTAAACAAACAAAAAGATAATTAAAAATCTTTGGGATGTTCTAGTTTAATCCTTTTCTCCTTAACTTCTGGGCCTAGACTGCCTATACTGCAGAATTAAATGCTGAGGTCTAGAAGAGAAGTTATTTAACTGTGTGTTTATTAAGGAAGAAAAGGGTATCTGTTAGTTTAGGTAGGGACAAGTGATATCAAACAATGTGGTAGCCTAGATCTGTTTAGGATTTCCTCACTTGAAATTATACTGAAGTTTTAAACTTAATTTTTTTTATGGCAGCTGGGATAGATCCAGTGCTTGACTTGCACTCACATGTCACACCAGGTGTGTAGTGTCTTCTGTTCTCATCAGTGTTTTTTCAAAGCATGAATTTTCCAAAATACTTTTTGAAACTACCTCTTAGTCAACATGTTCTGTCTAGAAGAAAAACTTTATCATGCCAGTATCACCATGTCAGTACAAGAAGGAAGTTGTGAAGGGCTGAAACTCCCCTTAGTGTGCTGCAAGTGCCTGCAGTAAAGATCACTAGGCTTTATTTAGAAATAGTATGTGCTTAAGACCTGAATTTAGAAATTTTTAAACAATTACTTCTAGGAGATCTGAAAAGTGCACAAGGTAACTGTGTGGTCTGCTTTTGCATTGGCCAGCAGCAAATGTCTTCTGGCAGCAGTTTCTTCAGGACTTCAAAACCCCTGTGTTCTGTTTCAAAGCACTCTACCTCTACAGAGAGACCCATGGCAAGATTTCCACAGGAGCTCTGTCCTGCTGTCTTGGAGCTGGAAGTAAGCATGTGCTTGTCTAACCAAAGAGCAGGGGGCA
This sequence comes from Ceyx cyanopectus, assembly GCA_013401355.1. Taxonomy (NCBI): domain Eukaryota; kingdom Metazoa; phylum Chordata; class Aves; order Coraciiformes; family Alcedinidae; genus Ceyx; species Ceyx cyanopectus. The sequence continues at coordinate 383,829 of VYZU01031405.1, forward strand.
CCAAGATTTTGCTTCAGCTTTTCAAAACTGGTTTGTGAGCTGTGAGAAAGTTGCCCTTGCTGTTGGTTTGAAAGGGTAGTTGCACTAACAGGTAGGTAGCTGTGGATGCAGCTTCATTGCAGCACAGAAATGTCTATTTCTGATAAGAAAAGGAACTTGTAATCAGGTATCAAAGCAGACCCCTGCCAACAGCTTTGCTTATGAAGCTCTCAGAGTTGATGGGCTAGTGGCTTGCAACCTCTGCCCCCTGACACAGGAATTGAGCAGTTCCTAGGAACAAATGTGGTAAAATTAGCTGATTGCCTGCAGCCTAAATTTAGCCTTTCTTCTGAAGCACAACTGTAAGCTAAGAAAAATAATAAAATCTGCTGAAAAATATTGCAGGGTGTAACACTTGGGAGAGTTTTTTTAGAGGAAATGTTGAGAATTTTTTTTCTCACTGTGTAAAATTAGGATGTCAAGTGTTCCAAGAAATTCCAGTAAAATACTGAAAAAATGAGACTGTTTAGTGGTATAAATGTCAGCCAAAGGGTTCAACCTGCAGATAACTACTGTTCTGTAGCAAGGACATTCAGAGGGTGCATAGTGTATGGATGTGCAATGCATTTAAATTTAGAGCACAGTTTTGACCTGATTTTGACCAAAATGGTCAAGATTCCATGTTCAGTGTTGGCTATACTGGGTTTCATTACATTCTAGATATTCCATTCATCCAATGCTAATATATCATGGAAGGTACAAAACACCAAGTGGTTTTCCAGTTAAAAATCAGCTGTAGAAGGGTAGGTCTGTTGTTCTGACCCTGCACTGCACCATGCCCTGCTTCTGCTGAGCTTTGTGCAGCCACCTTGCTGTACATTCTTGGTGTTAGTACTGTATATACTTCTGGACTATGCAATATCATTGTACAAAGACTAAGGAAAAATCAGAATCCCTGAAAAGGAGAATGAGCTATAGTAAGGTACAAAGCTTGAAATAGTCTGTGGAGTAAGTGACATTGAGTTGATGTCTAGTGGTCCTCTCTGAAGCTGTTCTCTGGTGTTCTGGGGGGGATGGATGGCTGCTGCCATCCACTGTGTCTGGGGGAGATTTTTGGCTCTTCAGCCTTCCATATGGAGCAGCTGCTGTAATCCTCTGTGCCTTTTCCATTGGGTTTGGCAGCTCTGTCACCATACAAACCAGTTCCAAATAACCTGTTCGTCAGACTGAGCTCATGTGAAGGGGACCTGGGGAAATTCAAGCACTGGGGTTCTGCCCATGGGCTGTTTGTCAGGCCCTGCTGGCTGTAGGCACAACAGGAGCTTATTGTGCTGCTGACCCTCAGTGCAGCTAAAGGGAGTCTTGTCTTGGCAGCTGGATGCCATACAAATGTGTCACAGGTTGATCTGTGTTTCTCTTGCTTTAAGTTTTGGGCTTCCAGTCTTCACAACTTACTTTTGTACTTAGAAGCCATGTCCAGGTATTTAGTTTGCAGGAACTGTGCATGGAAAATTAACTTACAAATTGCTGTTAACTTGGATTTGGTTACTGTGGGTCTGTGGACACCTGTGATGCGAGGCAGCTGGAAGGACCTGGTTACAACAGCAGGTGCTAACTTGGGCAGGTTCTGTTTTACCACTTTCCACTGGTCCCCCCTCTGATCCTTTCAATCCTGCCACTTTTTAGGATGGTTTCCCTTGCTTCTCTTGGGTTTAGCATGTTGAAAGGCCCTGTAAACATTGCCATGTATGTGCCTGATGACAAGTGGCTGGTACTGAAAGGGATTATGTGGAAGCCTGGTTTTGGTGAGGAATTTACCTTTTCCTAAGAGAGTACTGCAGATCTGTTAAGTATTTTGCATCTCGGGCTGCCTTGTAACTTGAGGCTATTGGAAAATCTACATAAAAGCTCTTGGATTAGATCTACAGCCTGCCCATAAAGGCAGTACTTTCTCTTCTGTCCTTCAGTGTAACTCTTCAGTAAGATGCTTTGGCTTCAGCTTGAGTAGCCCATCTGAAGGCACTTGCATGTGTGCAGCTGGATGGTCATGTCTTGGCTGTCACTGAACAGTAGCCAGGCTGCCTGATGGAGGAAGCTGTGTTATCTGAGCTGTAATCACATACTCTGGTATCTCTCAAAATGGGAGATTCTAGTAACTAGGATCAGTTTTGGAAGTCTCAAAGAAAATATAACTATTTAGACTATGTAGCTGAAATCTGACTCGTGTGCTGTATTTATGAAGTTACAGAGCTACAAAATCCAAGCTGGTTTATAGAGTAAATAAAGGGCTAGTTCTGACACTGTAGGAGATTGCTGAGAGGCAGAAAGACTTCTGAAAAATGTTTAGAAATTGTTCTTCTACTTGAAAATTGCAAGTGGAATTTTCCCAATGCCTTGTATACTGTCTTTTTTAATTAAAAAAATCTACACTGAAACAACTTTGTTTTGTGTCACTGTAGCTTTTCATAGTTTTTAATTAAAATGTATTAAAATATTAATGGCTGTCTAAATTACCACTTGGCACAGACCTACTGAAGCAGTTAATAGGGGGATGAGAGAGGAGAGGAAGTTCAAATACCTGGCTCCTTCCTGACTGAGCAAGTAGGTGGCTTAGTGAGTGTTCTGTGGGGATGGAGCCATGCTTGGCTTACTTGATGCTTTGCTGGGAACTCAAGAAGCCCAAGGGGTTGAGGCAGTTTTTCCTCGGTGTGTAACAAGCTCATTCTCTGGAGCTGGCTCTTGCTCTGCACTGGGGTGATGCATGTCCCAGTTCTACACACTGGTTCCTTGCTCACCCTGCTGCAGAAAGCTGGATGTTCATTTCCTGATCTTGAGCTATCAAAGCTGGTTTTGAGACCAACATGTTGATGTATTTGAGACTGACAATCTGAAATCTGGATCAAATCAACTACTCTATGCTGTGGAAGAACAGAGTTGAAAGACAAAGGACTTGCAGCACAGGACATAAGGACCTAAAGCATGTTTAAAGTATTCTAAATGTTCTTAATGGAAATAGCAAAGGGAGGACATGTTGGTTATTAACTAGAACTTGTAAAAATTCTCCAGGCCATTGTTATGTAAAATTCTTGCAACAAATATTGAATTTGGTAGAAACTTAAGTTGTTGGGGTTTTTTTTTGCCTTGTAACATAGCTGAGTTATGAGTCACTCCTGCGTTCTGTTATGCAAGGGGGAGCAAATCTGACTTCCAGAGCAGGTGATTTAAGGCTCAGCAATGTGTTAAGACAGGAAAATTAAAATAGAGTTGAAGCCTATTACACTAATAAATCCCTTTATGCCTTCAGGTCACTTTTGTTGAATCTCAGATCTTGCTTCAACTCTCAGGATGACAAACTCCAGCTCTGTGCCTAGTTGCCAATTTCCCCTAGTCATGTTTTACTGTGGAATAAGACAGAGTAAGTGAAAGCTCCTAATTTTGTGCTTTTATTGCTTGATCTAAATCATGCACCACTTGCTGTAGCTTCTGTAGGCTGGGGTGGACATTCTCCTCCATCCACTCTTCTACAGTGCACTTGTGGAAAACTTGCTCCATGGCTGCTTGGAGGTCTTGTACCACAGCATTCCACTGGGAGAGGAGACTGAGCAGAAAGAGAAGGAAGAAACAATCACATTTGCAGGTGAGCCAAGGGAGGGTTTCCTTACTGGGCTTTTCAAGGGAGTACAGCCATTAAAAGGACTTTACAGGAAAAGCAGCATCTATTACAAGAGCTCAAAGGACTGGGTTTTCTGCAGATAGCAAAAGGTTGGTGCTGTTAAAATGCCATTAATCTTGGTGCTTTTCTTCTGCAGTGACTTTAAATACTGAAATGTGAGCTCAAAATGCCACTGTGCAGTTCAGGTGTAACTGAAACCCTCAGTGAGACCTGCTAGGAATTTAATTCTGCTGTTTATCAGGAAGAGTGGATGCAGTTGAGTATCACCTGATTGTGGAAAAAAACCCTGACAACAGTTAAATGAGCTGTTTAGAATGAATTGTTGTTTCAGAACCTGTCTGGGACGTGTTGTGAAAAGCACATTTTGTGAGGGAGCAGAGGAAAAGGGTCTGCTTTTATTCCAAGCCCTGCCTGGAGCCTGGCTCAGGGTGAGCTGTGCTGAGGCCAACACCTGCTGTGAGGTGCAGCAGGTCTATGGGAACAGCCCCATGTACAAGGGAGAGGATTTTGGAGACCAGATTTAACAGAAGGCAAAGATAAACATGTTCTTGTGTTTAAAACCCCTTAATGAGCACTTCATATTGTTTAACACTGATGCCTCTGACATAGAGGCAATGACTTAAAACTACATGTACTTGAGGGCCCCAAATACAACAGACTCTATTTCCCCTGTAATGCAAAACCACTGGTGTTACCTTATGGCATCTGGCTGAAAGTGGTGCATTATTATAGGATGGATCATCTTCCTTTTTCTGTGGTAAGGGCTGAACCAGCCTGTGACATACCTGAAAATGGGTGTTAGCATGAGCAGTTTTGACACAGCAGGCACACAAGTATTTGTGAGTGACAGGCGTGTAGCTGAACTTCTGGCACTGAGGTAATGTTTAAGGGGTAAGTAAATTTAATTCAATGTATCTTTGGAGCTAGTTTGTAAAAGATTGTTCCTGGCAGATCAGAATAACTGATCAGCTGCTTCAATGTCAGTCTAATTTCAAACTTCTTCCTTTGTAACCACACCATAAAAAAAGATTAATTTTAACTTGAAATAGCAGATTTAATTTGGGAAAGAACTAGGTTCCTGAAGTAAGGCAGAACATGGTAGTTAGGAATTGTGTTGAAATAGTTTAAATTTGCATCTGAATCTCAATCTACTGAGGGTTGAGACATAGGGATGTGTGATTTCTGAAAGGCAGTTTGCTTCAGTCACTGTGCTGGAGTTTTGGCCCATTTTGAGATGAGAGCTCCAACACTCCAGCAGCCAGAGAATCAACATAAACCTTATTACCTGTTCCTTTCAAGAAGTTCATCCACTGATGACTTGAGGTAGAAACTAACTTGTGTCACAAGTGTAAGGATATTGCTCCCAGGAAAGGTCCCCAGACTTGAGCTGTCCAAAGAGCATCTGTTAGTTTCTGAACTTGCCACACAATGAGAAGCATCTGAGTCCTGCAGCTGGAATTTTACCTCATGAAAGTATCAATTTCCAGGTTGGACATTCCCAGGAGCTTTTCCACATTTTCTTTGATTGCTTCAGAATAGCCACCTGGCAGAAGACAGTGGAAAGAAGGAAAAGGAGCCTGAGTAACCAAAATGTTCATAAAAGGGTGTTTCTGGAGCACTGTACATGGCTTAGTGCTTCTCCTTGGATGAAGATTTTTAAAAGGTAAAATGGTAATAGAACAAGGAAAAATTCTTGGGGGTGGGAGGAGGACTGACCGTGTTTCACACAAGTGTCTTGTGCTAGGTAAAGCACTTCCCAGCTTCCAAGGTGCTGAATATTTTTAGTGGTTTAGTAAAAAACCAAGTAGGTTGTGGGTTTTAAATATTGAAAGTAAGAAAAGCAAAAAAGACCAAAATAAATTCTGTTGGCAAAAGCCTGTAAAGAAACCAGCAATGACAGGAGTATTTTACCAGTGAACTTCCTAGGTCAGTTTAAAGAAAATTGGTTCATTTACAAGAAGTTTTACATGTAAAGATCTAAATTAAAATGTTTCTCTTTGGCACAAGTAGTGTTTCAAAATCAGCTGCTTTTTTTTTTTTTTTTTTACATGAAGTTTGTGACCATTTGCAGCTGAGAATAGTGAGAAGTTAACAAATGCTTAGTGTTTTATGGGTTTTTAAGTACCTGGCCCAAGAGACTTCTCCGTTCCCCTATCACAAACATGCAATCTATAGGATTTATTAGTCACTATTCAGACCATAGTAAGATAGTCAAGCCACCTCAATATAACAAGCCTGTGCCAACCTTCAGGCAATGCCACCTCACTCTTGTGAAGGCATTAGCTGAGAGAGAATAAAGCTGTCATTGTACCATTCTTTAGGGTCTGCAGACACACAGCCAGGGAAGGAATTGCCACAGGGAGAAGCTCACACAAAACAGAAAAGTGATCATACCTAAGGAAGAAAACAGGCATTAATTAGACATTTTACTCTAAGAACATAAAGTGCCAAGTTTTAATATTTCAATCACTAAAATTCCCAGAGCTTTAGAAACATCCGTTTGTCTCAAAAAGGGACCTTCTGAAACATGAAGTATTCCTGTTTCACTAAGAATGGATACAAACCAAACTAATTTTTCAAGACAAAGTAAAAAAATGGAACTGAGCTCTGATATTCCCTTAGACTTACTGATTGTTGCATTAAAAACCTTTTTACTCCATTACACTAAGTTCTCTTATGCAACCTTTCTATTTGAATTTGCACTGGCCACTCAGTCATTGAAATCCACCCTTTGTAGACAATGGGTGAGGCCCAGCAGTAACAGGAAGGACTGCAGGGTTGTAAACTTCTAAACCCCAGCTTCCCTGCACCTCTCAGTGAGTTTTTGGATAGAATTTTGCTTCTGTCTGATCCTCAGAACCATTTCAAAGGCTATTCCTTACCTTTGCCAGCCAGTCAGCACAATACCTTCAAGGGCATCAGGGGGGCTGCTGTTTGCCACTGCCAGCCAGCCAAGCTGGTTTTGTAAGTGGTGCCCAGTGAGGGTCAGAGTCTGGTTCACTCCTGTAGCTCCTTTGAAGGCACTAGCAAACCACACCTTGGAGAAGCCACAGCGGAGATACTTCTCCATCAGCTGCACTGCAGTAAGACACAAAACACAGGGCAGGTTCTTCTCCATTTTCAGCCTTCACTAATGCTCCAGTCAAGAATCTAGGAATTCTAGGTCCAGTTACAAAAAGTTTTGCCCCATCACTGTTTCTCCCGGTTGTTTGTAGGGTAAAAAACTAGTTGCTATTATTTTCATTTTCTATCATGCGAGATCAAACAAGGGCTATGTTGATGGTTACTAAAGCAATAAACCACCATTTAACAAAAATATAACTTGGTGGTGTCCAACAAAGGTATATTTTAATCATACTATTTTACTTGAGAGGTAAGAGCTTTGCTCTTTTTGAGCATCCCAGCAGAGAAGTACAAACCTTTGCTCCCCACATCGAGGTCTGCTGAGTAGTCCCAGATCATTGGCTGCACAAGCTGTGGAACCCCAGACTCTGGAAGGAACAGAGAACTCTCTAAGTCATGGAAAACAGGGAAAAGTGAAAACTAAATACATATTGTGAGTGCAGTAGCAAACTTTGGCTTGTCACTAGAACTCTTCATCCACAGTTGAAGTGCTCCTGTGCATCCTCAGCTTGGCCAGGACTTTAAACACCAGGGGTTGCCATGCCAGGGGCCACTAAGACATCTTGAAACCAGATCAGTGGAGACAAATCAGAGATCCCATCTATCATCCTTAGTCCCCTGAATCTCCTGGTATACCTGCTGGTTGAGCTGGTGGAGCTGCAAGCTGTACACATGAGATTTCAGCTAAATTTACAGTAGTGTTCACCCTTTCAGTTACTTTTTTGTGTTTGCACAGAACTTGACTTGTCAAGATGCTTTCAAATGACAAAGATACAGAAATTCAGTATTTAACAGCATCATATGTTAATTTTAGCCTGTTACTGCCTCAGCAGTTGAGTGCACTTCCCTAGCTGCTGTGCTGCTCTTGTGGAAACTGCCTGTGTCTCACCTGCACTTGGGGGGATGATTTCCCACTGTTAAAGCCAGGACTAGGTGAGTAACTGCTGGAGGAGCTACACAGCTCTGCATGGTATTATCTAAACCCTTTCTGAGCAGACACATAAGGTGCTCTGGAAATGCTGGAACTCCATTTGTGGCAGGGCCACTTAGATTTTAGCAGCAATTTCATATTTTTCAATAAACAAGACTCATGATCTGAAGGTTTTGCAGCTACCCCCCCCCAGTTCAGTATCAGAGTTACTTGTGGTGTGCACTATGATCACAGACTGTCAGGGATGCTCACAGGGAGTGCACTATGATCACACAGTGTCAGGGATGCCCACAAGGTCACCCCTTCTCCATGTGAGTCTGCACCACTAAACCAGATGCTGCACAGGGTAACAGTACCACTAGAAGGTGGTGAGGGGCATAGATATTTAGACTGAGACAACAGATGTTAGTATGTTGGGTTTTTTAATGTGTAAATGTAGAATGGATGGCAGCCACTGTGTGATGATTGTTTCCTTTGCCAGTTTGTTACCAGGTGGAAATGTGAAGTACCTGACCTGAGGCTTGCCCCCAGTCACACAGCAAGTCTATCACACAGACAAGGAATAAATGTTTCTCCTCTTGTCTAAGGGATCTTATCCCAGCTGTTCTTAGATCTGTTATTACTTTAATCTGCTGCCAGAATCTCTTCTAACCAGCTGCATAAACTTTTGTGTGCTAGGGAATGAGAGTCACCTATGGCTGTCACCCACCTGCCAGTGTTTGCTCCTGCATCCCTCTGAGCATGTCATCCCACATGATGGGTGTCACAGTGGGGTAGGAGGAGGCCAGGCAACTTGCCACTGCTTTGATGTGGGCTAAGCACAGCTTCTCTGGAGTGTTGTCCTCTTGCTGCAGCCACTGCTTGGATTCTTCTCCTTGGCCCAGGTAGTAAACCTGAAATGCCCAACAAAGAATCCTGACGATGTATGGGGACAGGGGCAGTGAGACTGGCACAGTGTCAGGATATCACACAATACTCAAACCTCCTGCAAGGTTATGACACCTGGAGTGTCCTATTTAAAAGCACCTCTCAGTGGTGAAGACCCTGCAAAGATTGCCAGGGCTCTGCAGGAGAATCATCATCATGGAATCTTCCTACAGAAACTCTAACACCTAAGGAGTAACCAAAGCATGTGGGTCTTTGCAAGGTTTGTCCTTGGAAGCAGCTCTCACCAGCTTGATTCAGTTCAAATCTAGCAACCCATGAGCTCCTGAACCATATAAAATGAAGTTCCTGTCTTGGAGAAGGAGATCATTTGTACCTGAATCTAGAAGAGACATGGGAGCAGCCCCAGCACACTTGGTCCTATGCAGAGATTTGGGCCTGTTAAGCTGGATGTGCTCAATATCTAAATAGACTCTTTGGTGGTTTAGAGCAGCACAAAAACACATTTATTCTACATCAATAGTATTTTGCTTTATAAGAGCTTGCAGGTCTCTATTTAACCTCGCCATTTATTCCCAAATAATGGCACTCAAACCATCAAACTATCAGTAGAGGTAAGGTAATCAGGGAGGTGTGTGCCACAGGATGGTTTTAAGAGCATGAAAAAGGAGAAAACTTCAGGTTCTCCTCCTCAAGGAGACAAAATACCAAAAGAAAAAATGAACACTTCCCAGCACCAAAGGGCTTATCTTGACTAAGTTGGCCAGAGCAATAAGCAAACATCTTACATCCAAAGTAAAATGATTTTTAATGAATCCCTTCAGTGGCTTCCTCCAATTGAAATACTCATTTGACCTAAATGCTGAGTTAGCTTGAAGAAGCTGTTTTCAATACTTTTGATGTTACACTCAGACCCATAAAAATAACATCCCGTGTTACTGGAATAATTTATTGTCAAGATGACTTTTCTGTACTGCTATGAATTTTCAGTCCCTAAAATCCCACTGAAACTTGGTGGTTTGGGCACCACTGAAATGCAGAAGCTTTGGCTCTTACCAGGCTTTTTCGTACAAGAAAAAAATTCCTGGCTCAAGAGAAGTCCCACCTCATCACATCCAATGTGAAACCACTTTAAGCCTTGGTGCAATGCCATGACCTGGTCAATCATGGCTTTGACCAGTGCCCGTGACTCCTCCTTGTGTGGGTTGAGGGCATTGGGGAACACCTTCACCTCCCGGAGATGAGCGAACTCTTTGTGCTTCAGCACGAACTGCAAGAGAAAGGAGAGCTTGAGGAAAACCCCGCATGGGGGGGCCGGCAGCAGGGGCACGGCCGCTGCTCCGCGGTGCTCAGGGCGTCTCTGACCGCAGAGTCATCCCCGTGTCCGCAGGGGCCGGACAACCAGAGCCCCGGGAGGGATGTCGGGGGTTTCCCACAGAGCCACCCCCGCTCGCCCAAGCCAGCGCTCCCCGGCCGCTGCTCACCTCCATGTGCCCGAAGGTCTGCACCAGCGGCACCACCTCCAGCCCCTGCGCCTTGGCCTGGCTCAGCACCGCCCGCACCTCCCCGGCGCTGCGGGCGGAGAGCGAGATGTCAGGGCCCGGGCGGATAGCGCGGCCCCCGCCCCGGGCCCTCCCCGCCGGTACCTGTAGGCGTGCGGGGCCCGCAGCGGCCCCAGCGGCGCCGTGTAGGGGAAGGTGTCCTCGTACTCCAGCAGCAGCCCGGTGGCGCCCAGGGCGCGGAGCAGCGGCAGCACCTGGCGGGAGACGCGGGGCGGGTCAGGCCGGGTGAGGCGAGGCCGGACCGGATCGGCCCGTGCCGGGAAGCCCCCGCCACCCGCCGTTACCTCCGCCAGGTAGGAGACGCGGGGCGGGGCTCCCTTCAGGTCCAGGTGCACCAGCCGCCGTCGCGGCCCGCCCGCCTCCATGCCCGCCGCATGCCCCCGCTCCGCCCTCGATTGCTCCCGCCTGCGCGTTCGAGGCTGCCCGTGGCCCCGCCGGTCCGCATCGATTGCTTCGGCCTGCAGCCGCCGCCGCTGCACACCGGTATAACGCGCTTGTCCGCGGCTCCCTGCCCTGGCCTCTCGGCGCTGTCCAGCCGCCGCCTGCTCTTCTTCTTTCTCTTCTTATTCCTCTTCTTCCTCAGTGAGGCCGCTGCCGGCTCTGGAATGGCTTTGTCCCGCCCGCTTACCTGAAGCGTTCCTGCTCGGCGGCCGACTGCTTTCTCCTGGCAGGCGGGAGAGGCGGGCCGAGCGCATCGCTCAGGGCCGGCGGGCGCGATGGCTCCACAGCGGCGGGCGGCGCCGCGCGGCCCCGAGAGCGGCGGGACGGTGGCGGGGCCGGACCGCGGGGGCCGCCGCCACAGCAGGTACCCGGCAGGGTCTCTGCGGGGTCGCAGTTACCGGCTGCTATCTCCCGCCGGCCGCTGACCCTGGGGGTGGCAGCGCCCGGGCCTGGCGGTTGCAGGGAGCGGCCTCCGCTAGAGCCGCCGGCTCCCGGGGGAGCTCCCGAGGGAGGGCGGCCCGTAACCTCCGGGCGCGGAAAAGGGACAAGAATTGCCCATGGTTCTCGCTAAGCGCGTCTATATTCGGAGCGTGGGGGTCAGTGGGGGGGTGGGCGCCGGCCCCTTGACCAGGTCTCTTCGGTACCGGGCAGGGTGGCGGCTAAAGCGGCTCCTCAGTAGCTGGGGAGCTGCCGTGGGACTGTCGCTCTGCTCCCTCCGCAGCACCAAGAGGAGCAGAGGCCGGCAGGAGCGGCGGTGGCTGAAGGCAGCGCTCCTCGTCTCCTCTGCTGCTGTCGCTGGCCTCCTGGGCTGGAACTGCCTGAGCGCCGAGGATGGGCTCACCGAGGTGCTGGCTCCTCGCGGCGAGAACCTGCGGGACAAGTTCATCGAGATCCCCTGCTCCGAGGACTATGACAGCCACAGGAGATTTGAAGGTGCCTGTGGAGGGTTGTATGAAGTGGGAGGGCTGTGTCGGGCTGGCTGCTCAAACTGAGTGTGCACAGCAGAGCTGCCGTGTTCCTGGCAAGCAGCTCATCCCTGTCTGTGTTGCTCAAATCCCCCATGTTTATGCCTCTTGGGCCAGTCCAGAAGTTGGTGTATTTTAAGTATTTTACAAGTTTTTCTGTTATTCCTACATAATTGAATTCAGAAATGGCTTTGCTTGGGCTGTGAGAAATTAGCCTTTTACTAAACCAGTTTCTAGTAACTTTCCAGACTTTCTCCCTTCCTGTGGTGAGTTTATTGCTGATAAATACCCTGCAAGGTGTGTGATGGAGCTGATTCAGGATATTGCATGTGCTGCTAGCAGGTGGTAATGGCACAAATGCCAGCCTTTGGTGCACCTGTTCTCAGATGTGTGTGGGTGGGCAGCTTTTGATTCATCCTAAATGTTACTGAGATCCTGAAATGAGCTCTCGGGAAGATACCAGCAAGAAAGCTTTTTCAGTAGGGGGATTTTTTTGACAGCACAGGAAAGAACATGTTCTAACTCTTCATAGTTACTATGAGGAGAAGCTGCTTCTGGCTTTATCTGCACAGTGCCAAGGCTGGAGAAAACTGCAGCCTGTGTTGCCACAGATGGGTGGTTAGGACTGAACTAAGGCTGGAACTATCCACACTCTGCTCCTAGGCCTTCTGCATATCAAAAGAACCCCAAAAGCAGCCAAAACTTCTTTTTCCCTTCCCTGGTTTGCAAGAGCCATTTTCTGAGCTGTGGACTAGTGGTCTTGGCAGCTCCATCAGTTCTTTCCGTCCTAAGAAAGGCAGGAGCTTAAGGCTGTCCCTGCCTGGGAGGAGTAATCAGGGTGCTCTGTTCTTGTGCTGTCCCTGCTGCACTGCAGGGTGGAGTGTCCCTCGGGGCTTGGTGTGGGGGTGACTGGCAGGGCTGGCACCAACCCAGGGGGAGAACAGGAGTCCTGCGAGTCTCTAGTCCAGTGTCCTCATTAGTCCTTTGCTGGCTGCTGCCTCTTAACGGGTGTGAGTGATTTCGGTTTAGCAGAGGTGTTTACACCCGTTCCCCCGTGTTAGGCTCTCAGAGCGAGACGGGCGCTACCGGCAATGTGCGACCTGGGGCTGAGATGGGACCATTGCAAAGCGCTGCCTTTGGGCCCTGCTTTCCCGCCTTGTGACCACGAGAGGGCGACGGAGAGCTGCCCGGCCCCGCGCTGCCCGCCCCGGCCCCGCACTCACCCCAGCTGCTACCGGCTGAGGCGCTAACTGCGGATCTCGGTCTGTGCCGCCATTCCCGACATCACTGGGTGCCTGAGGCTCAGCTGCAGTTTCCCCAGTTTTGTTTATGCACCTGACGCTGCTTTAAACTGAGCTGGTGCAGCAGAGCTTTTGGTTTGCCTCAGATCATAGAATGATTTGGCTGGAAGAGACCTTCAAGATCATCAAGTGCAGCCATTAACCCTGCACTGCCAGGGTCCCTAAACCATGTCCCCCAGCACCACATCTATGTGACTCTCAAACACCTCCAGGGATGGGGACTCCACCACCTCCCTGGGCAGCCCATTCCAACGCCTAACCACCCTCTCTGGAAAGAAATTCTTCCCGATATCTAACCTAAATTTCCCTTGGCGCAACTTGAAGGCATTGCCCCTTGTCCTATCATCTTTAATTAGGGCGAAGAGGTCGACCCCCACCTTCCTTCAACTTCCCTTCAGGTAGTTGTAGAGAGCAATAAGGTCCCCCCTGAGCCTCCTCTTCACCAGACTAAACAATCCCAGCTCCCTCAGCCTATCCTCATAGGAGAAACTCTCCAGACCCTTCACCAGATGATACCGTGGGGGATGTCACAGGGTGGTGGGTTTATTTCCGTAGCCCTTGGCCTGCCAGTGAACAAACAAGTTTCCTACAGGAGTAAACTGTGTTGTTTTCCAGAGGCCAAGTGCTTAATGTGTTATATTTTCAAAAGACAGGGTGTTCTGTGGGCACAGACTTACCTGTTTGGAGCCCTGTGGACAGTTCTTGGCTCTTTGCTGACTTGAGCTGTGTCAAACTACTGTGTTTGAGGAGACTCCTGGTTTTGGAGCTGTTGGCCTGAGCTGGAAGGATTCTTGTGGCACAGCTGAGCTCTCTGGTTCTTAGCCTGTGTGTGTAAAGGCTGCAATAGAGTGTGTAAAATAAAATCAGTTCACAGAATCACAGAATGTTAGGGGTTGGAAGGGACCTAGAAGATCATCTAGTCCAACCCCCTTGCCTGAGCAGGATCACCTAGACCAAGTCACCCAGGAACAGATCCAGGTGGGTCTTGAGTATTTCCAGAGATGGAGACTACAACCTCCCTGGGCAGCCTGTTCCAGAGCTCTGTCACCCTCACTGTGAAAAAGTTTTTTCTTGTGTTTACCCTAAACCTCTTGTGCTCCAACTTGCTTCCATTCCCCCAGATATATAAACACAAACTTGTTGTTTTTACTACTGTTATGGAAATAAGGGGAATAGTCACTGGATCTGTCTGTCCTGCTCATGTACAGTGAGGTACAGTTGTGCCTGATACATCTTACTAAAGGCTGCCCTATCCAGCATGAAGCAGTAGCTGTGCACACATCAGCAAGTCAGTTTTAATCCCAAAGTTTGTAATCATCTTGTCAAGGCTTGTAACAAACTTAAGGTTTCTAATAATCATTTGCAGATCAACAGGAAAAGTAGTTTGTTTTTAAAGGCCCAGGATTGCTGAGAATACATTTTATCTTTTCTCCTTTGTGTTCCAGGGTGTACTCCTAGAAAGTGTGGCAGAGGTGTGACTGATGCAGTAATCACAAGGGAAGAAGCTGAAAGAATTCGTAGGTAATTTTTCTTTTAGCTCATCTAACTTTTACAAGCACTTTCTCTAATAACACTGTGCTGTTTAAGGTGTAGCACGTTAGCTAGAGGGGGATGGGTTCAGTTTAAAACATTAAAACTTTTTTTTGCTTCAAAGCCTTTTGCCTTTTTCTGCTGTAGTGGAGGCAGTTCTCTTTCATACAGAGTCAGCCTAGCTCTGTTGAGCATGAGTGTTGTAGAGAAAAAAAGGAGAATGAATTAAGTTTTAGAGGATTTTTCACTTGGCCTTCTGTTCCATTTGGCTTTTGAAAACAGAACAATGTAAGCCTCCTTTCAACTGCTCTGTTTCTGGGTAACTCTGAGCTAGTGCTGATCTTCATAGTCCTCTATGAATACTAAGTGATGAGTTTTAATCACATAGTAGGGGACACCATCAAATGATGCTGGTGGAGAAGTTTTCAGCCTCTTTAGGAGTGTGTTTTGCACCTGGCGTTCAGGTCAGCATTAGTGTGAGTGTTTTTTCTGCTCCTCAGGCTGCCTTCTGAGTTCAGCATTGTTGCCATGTACAGGTTGGGTTGCTCTGCCCCTAAGAGTGAAGATCTGGGGGTTTTCATATTGAATTTTACTTGGCCAGAATGTATTTGGAAGACAGTGCCTTTTTGGGGGGTGTTTTGGGAGCTTATAGAGGCAGGGCTCCAAGCTCAGAAACATTCTGCAACAGAAATACTTTATATTCATGACAGGCTGCAAGATTCAGTTTCAGGTAAATGGCAGCTTCTATTAGTTTGATTGGGTGATAACTGATGCATCAAATGCCACTTACTGAAGACTTGCAGTAAATAATGACATGAAAGGACAAAGTAATCAGCCTGCAGTTCTCATTGGAGGTTATTGTTTTGCCTGCAGAATAGCAGAGAGGGGACTGTCCCTGGGAGGATCTGATGGAGGGGTGAGCAGTGTCCTGTTACTTTTTACATTCTTTGACTGCCCAGGCAAGATTATAAATGTATTTTGGGGGCTTGAGCAGATGGGGAATTCTTCTGTTCATTCAGACTTGGGGGGAAGGAAACTGTGACATGACTTTATTCCTCATTATTCCTTGTGCTAGCAGTGTGATCCATGGTTTATGCAATACACTCAACATTTCCTATTATTCAGTTTAGTTATTTCTAGCACCTCTCTTGAACTTATTTTTTTCTTTTTAATCTGGAAACAGTTACTACAGCAGAACTGCACAAGTTTGACTTCCAAAACTAAATTGCAATGGTTCACAGCATCCTGTAAAGACTGGTTTTGTGTAGTGACAAAAAAATGCCATGTAGTGTCTTAAAGAATGGTCTTCAAAGGTCTACTGAAAAGAAAGCAAAAACCCTTAAAAAAACCCAAACCACTTCTCTAACAAGCACACTGATTTATTTTTCTTTCCCCCGTCTTTGTTCTCTGGATGCTTTTGTGTACAAACAGAAGTATTTGAGTATTTGTAAACACAAACATTTCTTTAGGCCTCTGCTGAATTAGAGCATCTGTTAGCAGAAAATTGACATTGCTGAGAGACCTGCAAAAAGTATAACCTGAGAAACCTGTGTAGTGCTGCCCATCTGAGAAAAGATGTTTAGAAGAATTAACATTCTCCGTTCAGGTCTGTGGTGGCACAATTTGATTACTCTGCATGTTGAAACTTTTTGGCTTAACTCCTGACATTAGTGCTGTTAAATGTTTCCTATTCTGTTCTTTTGGGACTTAATTAAAAAAATAAATAAATCAAATTAACTTCCCCAAAGGGGGATTAGGGACAGCTGCATGGATCTGAACTGTGCAAAACTGCAAGAGGGTCAGGGAACTGGGGAAACTGAGGCAGATAAAGCTTGGAAGAGACATGGGGCAGGTGAATTTGCTGCCCAGTGCTGACTAAATTGGACAACAAGCCAGAGGATCAGCCAAATAGATTGCATCATCTACATTTTGGAAGCAGCATTGTGAGGGCTTTTTTAAAGGAAGGGAAAGGGGGGTGGGGAGGGTTCTGTTGTTGCAGTAAAATAAGTTGAAGAAATCTGATGTCCATTGAGAGGTCTGGGCTCTGATTCAAACCCCCTCACACTGCTTATCATTTTAAATGTGAGAAAGCTCCTGTGTGCTCTTACCCCTTAGGGAAGGGTGCAAGAAGAAAGCTGTGTCATCTGGCATTAAAACTTATCCAGAGGAGTGGATAAACACTGAAAGATGCTCAAAACAAGAGCTGACCAGTAGGAGATTGTGTTTAGGAGAAGCTTGTAAATCCAGTTTCTTTTCTATCACTTTCTCCCCTGCTCAGTTTCCTGGTTTTGATAGGAATGTTTGTGTGCCCTGTGTCATCTTTTCCCAATAGTGCTGTCTTGGCTCCCAGATACCATTAAATACTGATGGATGGGGGCTGTTGATGTGTAGGTAAAGCTGTCTTTCTTCATTTGAGCTTTTTATCTTTTCAAACCTCTTCCCTCCATAGCATACAAAATGCTTCAAGCTGCTTTGCCTGTAGCCTCTCAGGCTTCAAGCCTGGGATTTAGGTTTGTCTTGTTTTAAATTTCTTAGGCTTTAGAGTGTTTGGGTAACTGTGTCTAGTTATGTCTGTGTTTTTAGGGCTACTTCTTTCAATTTTTTTAATAACTCCTTGATTCTTTTTAATTCTTCTGAGTTAGTTCTCTAGCCACTTTGATCTCTCCACTGTTCCAAATGAAAGGTCTTCAGTTTCCTACTGTGGTGCAGACTGCTTGTTCATTCTCTCTGATTTCCTCTTGAGCACTTTTTGGGCAGTATGTCTGTTTTTGTTGGGTTTTTTTGGCTGTCACACCTCTTTATATTTTGTTTTCACAGAATTGGATTTGTGTCTGGATATAATTTATTGATTTGAAGACCTAAACCTGCTGTTTGTGCCTCTGTCAATTCTCTCCTCCCTTTGCTGCCCTTTCTGCTTCCTTGGAGTACAGCTTTCTGCTTCCTTGAAATACAACACAAAAACCTGTCTCCCTTTCCATCCTTTTGTGTTGAGAAAGTCCTGGCAAACATCTGAATTATTGAAATCTCTGGGGAGTCATGCCCTGGTTGTCATGCTGATCTTTGTTTCTTATCTTCCTTCAGATTTTTTTTCCCAGATTTGTGTTTATTTACGTGCACATGCAGAGTGAGGCTAGAAGAGCTCTTTGTAATCTTCTAGGCTAACTTTCAACAGACTCCAAACAGGAGCCTTTTCTCCACCACTGTGCTGCTTTCCCTTGTTTGTCTCTGTAAAATACTTTTATACTCTTGTTTTCTACAGAATGTGAATTGCGCGGGTTCTCTTGATGTTTGTCTCAGTGTAGTGGTTTTTTTCTTCCTTATAAAGCTAATGAGCTTTCCCTTTCTTCCCCAGCAGATTTCCTTGCCCCTGCCTGTTTTACCACCTCACTTCTGACTCATTCACATCTTCGTAGGTGCTGCCATCATAACATCTCTCCAGTGTAAATGAAAGGACTCACTTGCTGTCAGATCTATTGGCATTTATTTAGAAGCCTCAGAAGAGAAATCCCTTGGTGGAGCCAGCAGCTGCAGTCTGTTCCCAGTGTTGCAGCAAAACTGGCAGGACCCAGCCACTTGGACCTCTCTTTGGGAGGGGAAAATGAAATTTCTTAATCAGTGGGACAAGTAAACAGGCTGTAACTGTGGTGCCAAACAGGGGTTTCAGAGAGGGCTGGGGGCACCAGAGCAGTTTTGCAGACCATACCCTGCCCTATTGTGCTTTTAGCCCTCTCAGCCATACTCTGAAGGTATCAAAATGCTGTGAGCTTGGTTTTCCAGGGCAAAGATAAAGCCTCTGCATAATGCTTGTCCTGTCTCCTGCCTCTACTACTGGCTACATGGTTTTCTTCCTCCCTATTCAGCCTCCTGATATGACAGCACTTGGGAAACACATCTCAAGGAAGAGCCATGTCCTTGGCAGTGTCTTTCACTTGATACATGGCTGTGGTGATGTGGTTTTTCTGGACTTAACTCTAGGAAGCTGGAGAGGAACTGGTTTTGTCTGATCTGTAGCAAGTGTGACTTTGTGCTGGACTCTACAGCCAAATAGCAGATTTAATTGCCACAGTAGTAACCTGTACCTTGAGCAATTTCAGTGATGTAGAAATGAGATTGGTTACCCTGCTGTCTCAGAATCAGTGTCATCTTTGAAGCATTGCCCTGAGAAGGTAACCCTGTTCTTTTTGAACCCTTTTAGGGTGGAGAATATGGGTCTAACAATACTGAAGGTTCAAAAGAGCATTTATTTGTGCTTTATTTTTTCTGTAGATCAGGATCTTGGGGTAGTTCTGCCAAACAGTCTCTGGGAACTAGGAGTGTGGGTCTGTGGCTGCAGGGCTCCTACCATCTTCAGTTCATCTTGGTGCAGCTTTCAGCCTGGGAATGCTGAGGTGAATTGCAGGCTGACCCCTGATGGGACAGCTGAATTTGAGGTGGCTGTTGACACAGGCTTTCACCAAGGTATTCTCAGTGTAGGAAATGATGCTGAAAACGTTTAATATTCTGAAATTGCAGAAGCCAAAATAAACGTTTCCGTTTCTTTCCAAGGTAGCTGTTAAACAAACAGCTCAGTGCTCCTGGGTAATCAAGTCCCAGTCTAGGTTTGGCATTTCAGGGTTGTTTCAGACAGAGGAAAACAACCAAGAATATTCTTTTTTTTTTTTTTTTTTTTTTTTTATGTTTTTGTTTTCATTTATTGGGTTTTTGTGTTGGAGNGTTTTTTTAGGGGGTTTTTTTTAGGCTTTGTAGAGTATCTAACTTTTCAGCTGTGAATACCTACAGTTCTTGGGGGTGTCTTTTGTTGATTCATTTGGTTATCTTGGATCTTCCCAATTGTAATCATCTGGAGCTTGAGAGTGAGAAGAAATTTGTATGTTTGGAAAGCATGTTGAAAGTATTTGAGGCAATTGGTTTTTAAATTCAATTAATCTTCTGAGATGTGTCCTGCTGCTTCTCCTTATAATTTACTTTAGCTCTATACAAGCATATTTTTAAGCTACACAGGAGCAGTTTTGCTTATATCTGTAGCTTAGATTGTTGTACAGAACCAGAAACCAATAAATGAAAATACTTGAGAAGCTTGAGTAAAGCTTATTACCAGGACTGCTCATGTGTGACTGAGGCTGCCTGTTTCCCCCACAGTCCTCCCAAGCATTTGGAGAGCTGTGGGAAGGGGTGGTCTGAAAAGCTCGTGCTATATCCACTTCAGAAGTGTATTGCTTTATATATTTAAGAGTTAAATAACATGATTTGGGTAGATTTCTTGCAAAAAGGTTGTTACTATCCCTTCGAAAAAGAGGCTTTAGTGGAGTTGCCCTGATGCATCTCTGAAGCTTAGAGCAATTGAGCCTGCAGCAGTTTTCTGTAGGTGAGAGACTGTTGTGGGTCTCTTCCTCCAGCATGACCCAGGGCAAGAGAGAAGAGCTCTGAGGCCAGGGGTGGGCATGGAACCCCCAGTTGCCCTGGCATTGCAGCTCTGACAGGTCTGTGCTGGTGATTGATTTGCCCTGTGTGAGGGCAAAGCTGCCAAGTAGCAAAGCAGCACTGGTCCCACCATGGCCGGAAACTCTTCTTGCTGCTAAGATGGAAGCTACCATTCCTTCCAGGCAGCTCACCAGGTGGTGTTATTACTGTTTGGGTTTTTAGAATAATGTGAATAGTATGTGGTGAATCAAGAAATGCCAAGTTCCAAGAGTAGTGTTTTTGCCTGGGTGTTGTATATCAGAGATGTCATTGTTTTGCTGCTGCTCAGGTTAATTAACTGTTGCTATTTGATAGTTCCAGTATAAAAAAAACCCCTAAGGCTGCCAGCAAGCAGTCATATTTTTAATACTGTTTATCTGATGCAAACCAAACATGTGTTCTGTGGACAGGAAGGGACATACTAAAGTGTACTTTACTCAATTTAGAGAATAATTTGGAGTCCTGTGAGGTACTGCTCTATCCTGGCAAATCTGGATGCTAATCTTCTTAGCTTGGTCTGGAGCTCAGCAGAAGTGTTTGGCTTGAATCAGATGAAGAAATGGATTGAATTTTCATATGTAAAAACTTTTCACTCTTTGGTTTTATTTTACAGTGGTTTAGAAATTTTGGAGAAGAAAGCTTGGCTCTAGTAAGCCTTAGAATGATAATTGTTCTTTTAAGCAGACTTATGTCCATATTAAATATGAGAAGTGTACAGGAACTCATGGTGAAGAAGTTTTAATAACAAATGCTGGGCAAGATAAATATTAGTGCTGCTATATGAGTGCTTCACAAATATTGGAAAATTAGTCATCTTGGTGTGGAAGGGAAATGCCTTCAAGAAGGATCCAGGAACACAGTGTCTTGCCCCTAACCCATGGAGGAGGACTCACAGTTCTGTCAGGTTTGACTCTCAGGATTAGAAGTCAAATGCTTTGATTATGGCACCTTTAGTGTCCTGTGCTTCAGTACCACAAATCCCAGGAGGTTTGTAGTTAGGAGGAAGTTGAACCTAAGCACTAGAAACTAAATATTTTTCTTTGGGAGGCTGTGGAAAGTGAGACAATTTGGGGCAGTCATTAAAGGTCACAGTTAAATAATGATAAAAACTTTTCATGCTCATATTTCCTACTTTCTGTTGTTTCCTCTTCCAGGCATCAATTCTGGATCTGCACTCTGGAGCTCTTTCCCTGGGGAAGCATTTTGTGAACCTGTACAGGTAAAGGGGCTGTGGCTCACTGCCTCTCACACTGCCCTACACTGCAGGCTCTCTGCAGTTCCAAATGCCTCAAGCCCTTTGTGCTGGGTGGGGTTAGTACTGGCCAACTGGAGAAGCTGGTTAGACTCACCACACTTTCCATGACCAGTTAAAGAGCTTTTGTGGCATGAAAACTGATCTTTTGTTGACTTAGGCTCTTTGAAAGTTACCATTACCTCTATTTTCAGGGTCCTTCTCACACCAGTAAATAATAGCATTTTTTCACAGTTACAGTCTGGTTTGTCAGCAGTGGAAGAAATCAAGTAGCCAGAACTTTGAAAAACTTGAATCCATGTACTTATTTCATGATGTGGGCTGGGGCTATTTTCATGCCCAGGGAATTTCATTATCAGTTGCTGCATCTTGATCCTTTAATCTTTAAGCTTTTAATTTTTTTAGCAATGCTTTTGGAACATCATGTCCAAGCATTTGTAAGTTTTTTGAGTTTTCAGTTTGATTGCAGGAAAAGCACAGATAGGGGTGAGAATGTATCTTGGTATTACTCAGTTTGATCCAGGAGCTCCTCTCTTAGACTGATGTTTATTTTTTCAGGTACTTTGGGGACAAAATTCAAGACATCTTCAGAGAAGAGGATTTTGCATTATATCGGTAAAGACTTTTCTCTAACTGCTGTGGGAGCCACAACACAACTTTATGGGGTGTTTTTGGAGAGTGCAGATTGCCAAGGAATTATCCTTTAGGTTCAGACATACAATTGCATTTGCAGCTCAAAATAGTGGTCTCTGAGAATTAAGATTCCTTGAAAATAAGTAAAAGGATCTTTTGGTGACTACCTGATAAATAACATCTGCTGCTTTGAGCTTAACTGCATTAGCAGCATCAGGACAGCACTGCTGGTTTGAGTGTAATCAGAATGATGGCAGCACCACACATTTCTTTCTGCAGCAGGGGTTGATGCCAGCCCTGCAGGCAAGGAGAGCTGCTTCATCTGAATTCTGTGGTTATTTGCTGGAGCTTTATACCTGGGATGTAAAATCCTTTAGCATTAAATCTTATTTTCACACATGATAAAGACAATCCTGTTATTACATTAGGAACTTGAGCTTTTTTGGGTGAAATGTAGCAGAAGATTAGAAATGGTAAAGCAGGGAGTGGAAGAACTTCAAATTACTAATGCTCTGGCTAGAGAAGCAGAGGATACTTTCCCCCTAAGCAGCCAGAATATGAAATAGCACTACAGTGTAATAGCTTTGGCATCTGATGCTTTCAGCTTTCCTGTAGACCTGCTCACATACTTAAAGAAGACAACAAGCCTAACTGGTTCCATCTGTGAAGGTGTGTGGCCAAAGTTTAGGAACAGGCATTCTTTGTTGACTAGACACAATAAATCTTTAGTTATGCTTTTCAGTTGCTTTCTCCTAATTCAAAATCTACCTGGCTCCAACTTTTTAACTCTTTTTGCCTTTGTGAAGGAATGACCTCCCTCTAGTGGCAGAAATAGTAGTAAGTAGCTGTTTATTAGTTTAATTAGTATAGTAATTTGTCATAAACAAGCTTTAAGTGGTTAACATTTTATATTTGTCAACTGTTTTTTAGATACCATTGTCTCTATAGGTTAGCTTCTTTAAAATATGTTTACTTCTGCCCCAAAAATCACAAAAATGAGTAGCTTCCTTGATTCTGATTGAATTTTCACTGTATGGAGAAGAAGTATAGCTTCTGCCTCCCCAACAGTAATGGAGAATTATTTTTCAAATAGTTTTTGTTTTGCCTTCTGTTCAGTAGAACATCAAAGAATCTGTAGAAATAACATGAGTATATGGAGAGAGTCTTGCTAAAGAACACTGTTTCCCATGAGCTGAAACATTCCACTTTTCAATAGTTTCTGTGAATTTCTGATTCTTACACTGAGATGAGCTGCTAGGGAATATCAATATTCCATTGGCATTTCATGACAATGTAGGGATGTTTCAGTCTGCTGGATATGAATCTAATACAAAATATATTAGAGAATGCTTTTGTTCATACTGATGGCAGTGCTTGAACATGGGCTGTGGTGTCTTGTGTCATTAGTGGATGATTTGATGCTATTCTTGGGAGCATTAATCTTCGTTATTTTCACTTACCTACCAAGGTCAGTTTAAAAATACACTCTTGAGAGAAAAAGCTAGAAGTAATTCATGTTTAAATATTGCTGATTGCAACAATAGCAAATCTGAGTAGGCATTCTGAGCCAGGAGGCTGGTTTGTGAACTGTCTCTGTCAAAATGATGTTGCTTCAGAATCAATTATGGTTTCTAGGCTGATGCACCATCTGCCAAGCATATTACAGCAGTTCCTCGTGTTTCACATAATAGATGCAGCTCATCCAGCAGAGAGACCTTTTAAACCTGGGTCCTTGGTTTACGGGCTTTGACTTCAGCAATAAACAGCATCATCAAAGATTTATTCTGAAAATCTTACGACTGATGAAGGTTAGAGACACAAGATGAGTGGAGGGAGAGTTCTTTCTTCCTGTGTTCATTGTGTGTGAGATTTCTCTTACAACTCTCTGGCTGAAGAAGAGTGTTGCTTTGTCTGCTGCTCCTGCCTCTCCCTGGGAAAGTGTGGAGATGCTGACAAGTGGGCTAGAGAAGTTGTGTTGTTTTGCAGAGCTTTGAGTGTTCCTGTCACTGCACTTGGATCACACTTTTGAGTGACTCCTAACTGCATTTTTTTTCTGGTCTGGCAGAGCTTGTATCTTACAGAAGCTTTTCTGTGGCATTTTAAATTTGATACTCAGTCCTTTATGCTGCTGCTGCTACATTAAGCTGACAGCTTTATAATCTCCTGAACATCCTTTCTCAGGTTGTATGTTCCTTAGGTCTCTACCTACTTCATTGACTTTTTCTTTTCCTTCATCACCATGACTCCAAAATAGATTCTGGTAACTGCTTTTATACAAGGTGGGTCATATGTTCTCAGGGAGTTCTGTTCAGCCTTTTCCCCAGTCTGGCCTGTGTGTTTTGATATTATCCAGTGACTTCAAGTGTACAAGGATTGCTGCTGACAAATTCCAGAAGGGATTCATTTGTTATTTACATTGGTGTGTGGGTACTGTGCTCCTGTATTTATTGCCATAGCAGGAGCTCTGTTTAGTGCATCCCATCAGAGCCAGGGTACACCCAAAGCAGTTGGAGTGATAGAGTAGTTGCTGTGTTTATGAAATTGAATGCTTACATTCTTCAGCATAAAATATTTCCTTTGTAGCTGTGTTACTCCAGAGCTTTTCCAACAGCTCTTCAAATGTGAGAGACCTGGAAGCAAGTCTAAAGAATGAGCAGACCAGGATCAAGAAGGGAGGGGAGGTTCCTGCCTGAGGTTCCATGCTTTTCTGGGGGTATATGATAAGTGACTGAGGAAACCATGTGGCTCTTGCTGTACCGCATCCAAGGCAGCCAGACTTTCTGGACTCATTCATTCCTTCCTTAATATCCCCTTCTAAGCTGAAGTTTGGCTTGTTGTGTGATTTACACATGAAATACACCACCTTTGCCTGTAGGTATTTTATAATGGACTATACAGGCTGTGTCTGGAATAGGGCAGGGAATGGAAGGAAAACTTGCAGTCATCGTATTGATAAATATTGGAATGGCTGAGTCAATGGAAAGCAGGCTGTACAGAGGAGTATTTCAGAGACTAAAAAGTGATTTTTGAAAACAGCTCCATGCTACATTTGGCATATGCTGGGCACAGAATGAGCTGGTACACAGATGTGTGTGTCTACAGGGTTCTGGGGAACCTTTGGTCTCTAGAATTCATTCCTTGGCTCCTACTGCAAGGTCAACATTTGATTCCCATGTAGTGTTTAATTTGCTATCACAGAGGGACATGAGATACTTTATGGAGTGTGCAGCAGAGTTTGTGTTTGCACTGACAGGTTTGTCAAGCTGTTGCTGACTCCTGCACTGGGAATAAATGTGACTGTGGAGCAAAGAGCAGCCAAGACTATTGCAAAGCACCCTGCAAAACATACCTCCTGCAGCACAGTTATCTTTGTCTTTGAAACCAAGATTGTAAATGGATGTTCTTCACACATTCTTAAATAAATTAGAAGCCAAGTTCTCCTTGTCATGAGTTACAATAGTGCAGTTCCATGTTTTCTAGTAAGATCAGTGTTCTGCACCTTAATTCTCAGCCATCATCACATACAACAAGCATTAAGTTTTTATATTTTGTGGCTTAAACATTCTGAACTGCAGCCACTTATGTGTGATGAAGTGAAACAACCTAATTGTCATTCACATACATTGAGAAACAGTGTTCATTTATATATTATTCATTTTCTTCTTGAGATTATAGTGCCTATTTGATTTGACTGATGCCACATTATTAGAAAGTGGGTACTAAACACTATGTATAGAAACAGTATTTATGTGCTGGCTCAACTAGGAATTTCATGGAGTTTCTGTAGCTTTTGAGCAGTGTGGTACAAACTCGAGCAATAAATAGCATTTAGGCACTCAAAGGTATTGCTTCTTGGCACTTGCTTCCAGCAAATCTTTGCCATATGAGCTTTTCATTCAAACACCAGTGGAAATCTGCAGTTTATTCATGACTGATGTGACTGGTTTTTTAGTTTTGCTTGTCAGTTCTCTAATTAAGGTTGGTTTTTTTGCACTGCATTACAGTGCAATAAATATTAGTCATACCTGTAGGCAGAGTTTCTCAGTTTAATAGTTTTGTATTAAATATAAAGTGCCTGAGCATTTGTTGGAGGTATCAGATGACACTTGATATCAAACTGGGTCAGCTGAAGGCAGCCGCTTACTTGAGACCATGGTAGCACCTGAAGTCACACTTGGACTTTTTGCCTCAGCTGCTTTGTTAGTTTATTCTGTTCACTGGTTCCCCTGCCTACTCATTCTATAAACATGAAAAAAAACCCACCAAATTATGCTTATTTTCTCTTTGCTGCATACTTACACTGAATTTATTTTATTTTGGAAACCTATTGGCCAGTCCAAACCAGGTAGAACTTTGCTGGTTTTGTCTATCAGGAAGAGCTGAGTAGAGCTTTGCATCCTGCTTAGTCTTGCCCAAGCCATTGCATGGTAAGTCTCACTCTGAATGCTTCACTTCTCTCTTTTAAACACCAGACAGCAACTCTTAATAGAAAGCTTTTAGAAGGGGAAGAGGAATTGGGCTGGAAGAGGAAGCAGTACTGTTTAGAGAACACTATAACTTCTGGAGATTTAAAGTGATGTCAAGACTGTGGCCTAACAACTTCAGAGCAGGGCATGTTCCAGCTGGCTGCTGCAAGTGGCTGCTGTGTCAGAGCCAGAGAATATTCTGCTTTTGTATTTGTGGGCTAGGCTGTTAATTCTTGAGTTGGGTTGTTCAAAGTGCCAGCTGCCCTTGATTCATAAACTGAAATGAGTAATTGTATCTAATGCTTCTTGGGAAAGAGAAGTCAACCTCTGCTGAAGTCTTATTTATTTCTTGGAAAGAAAACAGACAAAGATCAGGTTCCCATAGGCAAGAGAGGAAGAACCTGCAGGTCCTTTCCTGATGTCAGTTTTACAAACTACCACTATGTAACTCTCAACATGAAACCTCAGTTTATGCAGCCATAAAAATACCTGAAAATCTCAGCTCTAACTCCATTTAATAGTCTTGATATTTCACATGTAAAATAGGGCTCTGAGCTTTAGGAGTCTTAAGAGTGTAAAGTGAGAAGTTAAAAATAAATCTAGATGTGGTATTTTTGTTTTTTGGTGAGGGACAAGATGTGAAGAAAATGTTGAGTTTTTTAGTTCTTGTGGAAATAGTTTTTAAGAGGCGATTTTCACAGTCTAACACTGTAGGTCTGGTTTTAGCTCTGTCACTACTTCTTAGTCACTGTTTAAGTTCCCTAGAGAAATACTTGAGAAAAACTTTATTGAAAATGATGCTGAAGTCCAGTACTACCCAGTGGAGAAATGCTTGAGGCAGAAAAGATGCAAAACTAATGTAATTCCACACACAACTTCGGAAGTGTTTACTCAGAGTACCTTATTTGTGTGCTGCTTTTGAAGAACTTGAAAAAAAGGAAGACTAATTCAGTAGTTAGAAATGTGTTAAAACTGGGAGAAAACAATATAAAGATTTTAAGAAGCAGAGGGTCACATTAAAAACAAACCAAACAAACCTAGAAATGAAAACAACCAAACAAAAAAACCCCAATGTGTTAATTTAATCTCACTGTGTTACTGCATTCTTTGTTGGTTTTTATATTTCCTCAAAGTTAAATACTAGCTGTATGTGATTACTGCTGGGATTTGCCAGGGTAATTCCTCATTAATCACAGATCTCTTCAACACTGCTGTTGACTGAATTAAAACTGGCAGTTCTAGATGGCCCTGTCTAGTCCTGTGTGCAGTGATCTTTGTACTGAAAGAGGGATGCTGCTGTGTAACCAGTTCTGTATAGCAACCTATTTGTGATTATTAGTTTGTTTGTTTGTTTTTTTTTATTTTGAAAGTACAGTGTCTTTTTTTATTATTTTTTTGTCTTCCAAGAGAAACAGGAATAGCCAAGGTAGAAAGGGCTTGGTTGAATCTTTGCAAATAGCTGGGAAAAATTTTCCATTAAATTTAAAATACAATTCCAATACGTATGTTGACCAAGAACCACGAGGTTCATTGTGTCAAGGACTTCTAAGCCATTCCAAATGAG
>VYZU01031408.1:3396-17777 GCA_013401355.1 Ceyx cyanopectus
TATGTGATTGCTTGTGTGTAAATAGATTCCAAAGGTAAAGTAGCCACCACTGTATTTTCTCTATAAAACAAGAAGTGTTGCATTTGGAAGGCTGCTTGCTTGTGTCTTGATAGCTGACTTCTCCCAGCTCAAAGCCTTTATTATCCTGTTATTGTCTTACAGGTCAGAGGCTACAGAACAAATTATTGTGATAAATGTCAATAGTTAATTTAACTCCCATTAAAATTTTCTGTCATAAACCTTAAATTAAAGATTAATGGTATATATTTTATTATTCTGAACGGCAGTAAAACCAGCATTACATCTGGATTTGGTTCACAGGGAAAGGATGAAGTGACTTGAATAATTGTTGCAAAAATATAGGGGCAGAGAGAGTGGTGGCCCTGCTGCTTTTCATGGTGGCCTGACAACACAGCCAAGTACTCTTAGTAAGCAGGTGGCTGATCTGCTCAGCTCTGTCCTGACCCTTCCCAGTAGCTGATGGCCTTGCAGTGCTGCTGGTCTCCTTTGGCACAGGGAGTCACACAAGTAGTCAGATCTCTCAGAGCTCTTTGAAATTTCTGAAGGGACCACTATTAGTTGCAGTCAGCTGTAGTGAACAGTGTGGGAGGTTTTCTCCCCTGTTGCCACACTGAGAAGGAAAAAGGAACTAATTTTTTTTTAATTTTTTTTTTTAATGACATGGTGAGATAAAGGGCATCTTATTTTACAGAGTTAACAGAAAAACTCAAATTCATATTGGAGCCCCTTAATTCCTTGTGAAATTCTAACTCCATTCACAGAAGCTGGCCTGGAAAGAAGTTTTATAATAATTTTTAGCTATTGCCTTAGTGCAGTACCTGTGTCTATCTTGAAAAACTATGTTTTCGAGCTTTTTCCTTCTTAAAAGGAAATCATAGTATGGTAGGGGTTGGAAGGGATTTCTAGATATCATCTAGTCCACCCCTTTTGACAAAAAAAAAAAAGTTCACCTAGGGCAGATTGTCCAGGTGGGGTTAGAATATCTCTAGAGGAGACTCCACAATGTTTCTGGGTAGCCCTTTCCAGTATCCATAACTCTNCATGGTGAGATAAAGGGCATCTTATTTTACAGAGTTAACAGAAAAACTCAAATTCATATTGGAGCCCCTTAATTCCTTGTGAAATTCTAACTCCATTCACAGAAGCTGGCCTGGAAAGAAGTTTTATAATAATTTTTAGCTATTGCCTTAGTGCAGTACCTGTGTCTATCTTGAAAAACTATGTTTTCGAGCTTTTTCCTTCTTAAAAGGAAATCATAGTATGGTAGGGGTTGGAAGGGATTTCTAGATATCATCTAGTCCACCCCTTTTGACAAAAAAAAAAAAGTTCACCTAGGGCAGATTGTCCAGGTGGGGTTAGAATATCTCTAGAGGAGACTCCACAATGTTTCTGGGTAGCCCTTTCCAGTATCCATAACTCTCACAGGAAATAAGTTTTTCATTATAATTAGGAGGAATTGCTTGTGTTCTAGGTTGTGTCCATTGCCTCTTGTCCTGTTGCTGGACACCACTGAAAAGAGACTGGCCCCATCCACTTGACCCCTGCCTTTTAGATATTGATAAGTATCTCAAGATCCCCTCTCATTCCTCTCCAGGCTAAATGGACCCAGGTCTGCCATCCTTCCCTTGGAAGAGAAGTGCTCCAAATGTGCTCTAAAAGACCTGTGTAGAGTCTGGATTAGAATGCTTATGTGGAGGGAAGAAATCTAGGGATAAAACCCCACCAAATTAATGGGAGTTGGAGGTGGTGGACAGGGAACCTATTTTCCCATTGGCACCTCTGATTTTGTGACCTTCCTATACCTACAGCAAATATGGAGTTTCTAAGAGACATTGGGAGATGCTTTATTTCAGTTTAATAGATAACATTTTAAATCTTAGTATTAGGATTTATCCAGTTTTATTGTTAGTCATTTTGAAAACATGAGTCTAAGCATGTGAACAAGTAATTGTCTAATAATAAATACGTGGCTATTTTTCACTAACAGTTTCACTAACAGTAGGTACGGTGGAACAGTCATAAGTCCATGATTCAGACTGATGTCATGAGGTATGACCATAGATCACTTTCCTTAATTAGGAAAGTGCTATATGCTACTGGGTATACAAACATATAGCGATGGATGTCTGTGTGACTTGGCCTCCCACGAAATGTATAGATAAGAGCCCAACAGTGCTGTTGGCAAATACATTCAGATCTTAATGTCCTCAGAAGCATATAAAACAAAACCAACAAACAAAAAATCAACCAACCAAAATGAACAAAACCCAAGAAAAAAAACCCAAAGCAAACAACAAAGAAAAACTGTGAAAATGAAATGTTAATGAAAGAGCAAGAGAAGCATTTGCTTTCTTTGCAGATGGCAAGCCCAGGCCTGATATTAGCTGATCTGTAGTGATGGTCACCTATCATGTTTATTGATATAAAGACAAAATGGCTGTTTTATTCAAGTGTTTCTCCATCATCTTTTGATTGTGTATTAGGTTAGAGATGAAGTATCTTGTTATTAAGGTTTTGAGAAGTTAGATTCAGTTGCTGTTAATTGTTGGCAGATACAGATATTTTNTTTTAAAGTATTAAATGTTTTTGGTCACATTGTATTAAGGTCTGGATTTGTTATTTTGTTGGGGTTTTTCTTCTGCCTCTCTTGAGAAACAAATAATAGGCATAGCTGAAATCTTCTTATATTTCTGTGTTTAATGTTACACATTGCTAAGAAATTTGAGGATCCTTTGAATCTTTATGGAGTTTTTTTAGAGTATAACAATTAAAAGAAATGGTTGAAAGCTAAGCAATGTCCTGTACTGATACATCTGTCACATCAGCCTTTAAAGTGAATTTTATTTTTTACTTCTGTACTAATAATATGTGAAAAGTTTTTAGAGAATTTGATTATCTCATTGAGGAAATAATAAATAGTTGATGCTACTGGGTTTAACTCAGGGTCATGCAATCTTGATTTTTCTTCTCTGTTGAACTAGTTCACTTGATAAAGCATGAGTTCTGAGATAAAGGCTGAGCAAAGAGAAAGGAATACTGTTGTGAATGGATTTAATGCCACAGCTTTAATATTACTGACGTTACACCATTTTCTCGTTGCCTCTGCAAGTGCCCTGTGACAGGGCAAGGTTTCATTTTTCTATTCTCCAAGCCCATGCATTCTTTATTTTTGTCAGACTGCAGTACATTTGTGAAATGAGGATGAAGCTCTCAGTGGAGTGTTGGAGAATATTTGTTTTGTGAATCTGAAAGGTCTGAAAGAGAGGAGCTTTATTTGACTGCTTCCAATGTGTCTCTATTGAGCTGCCAGCAGGTCTTTAGTCAGTGTTTGTCCGTGTCTTTTTCCAACTTCAGTCTGTTCAGAGGTTCAGGGTAACCAGAGTGCTCCCACTGGTTTAATTGATTCATTGTAGAGTCCAGGAAGAGTTGAAGAAAATATCACCAAAATTCCATCCAAGAAAAATAATGACAGGATGTGGAGGAGACAGGTAGGGGACCTTGTTTCCTGAATGTGTGCATCCCATTGGCACCAGTGCTTTCTGGATTTTCCTTATGGTTCAGCGAGAGCCTCTTCAGTTGGGGCTCTTCAACTCTTGGAAAGTTTTAGTTCTTGAGCGTATTTTCTTTGTAGCAGATACAGAAGAACTGATCTCAAAGTGGCAACCTGGTCAGATGTCTGTGGTTTGCATATAGATATATATATATGTATTTGTTTTCTTAATCTGTATACAGAAAGAATTCTTAAAAGGTAGAAAAAATATTAGTGGAATCAATAGTATTTTTTTTCCTCTGTTTGTTTCAAAATACAGCATTATGGTGGAATTAAGTTTTCAGGATGTTTTGAATGTTTGATCTGAAAAATGAGAAAAATGTCATAGGTTTTGGAATAAAACTAACTGGATACCAGAAGGGAGTGAAAATATAGATATTACAGAAAATTTGTAAAATATTTTAATACTGTGGATGAAGTATTTTTGTGAGTAACAAGTAGGACTAGGGTTCTCTTGGGGTTTGAGCCTTTCATTTCTAATGTATTGAGTCTTTCTTCTTTAGAAATATACAGGGAAACTGCTAAGGTAGCTACCTTACTCCACAATCTATTATTTGAAAACAGGCAATTAGGAAGCAAATAATTTAATATTAGTTGACAGATCATTAGCCTGTAAAACAAAAAGTGAGAAAAGGCACTAAGGAAGTGGTAGCTATATTTGGTGTTGAGGAGGAAAAAAAAATCTTATATATGGAGAAGCACAGTAATAACTAGAGGTTAGGCAGAAGAAAGCAGAAAATTGCTGGTACACAAAAAATGTGGACTGTGCCTCACCACTGAAGCTGAGTCAGCTCGAATCTCAACACTAATTGGCACTCATAGGCTGCTCTCTGAGATTCTCCTTCCTGACCTGGCTCTGTCTCAGTTGATGGTGTGTGCTGAACAGCTGAGTGAGTGACAACTGCGATGGGCAAATTTCAGCCTCGTTTCTCATAGGGCTGGGTCTTCATTAGGAAAAATGTGTTTTGACTGACTGAAGCTGGAGTCATGTCTTGGTGAAGATGAAATAGCTGGAGGATTTAATGTGCTGAGATTTATATATCCTCTCATTTCAGGAGGAAGGAAATGGGAGGATGTGTTGCAGTGAGGGGTTGCAGCGCAGAGCATGAGAATAAAATGGGAATTTCGTGAAATTGAAATGGGAAGTTGGACAGTACCATCAGTAGCCTTGTAAATCATAATATTTCTTTTTAAAAGTGATTTAGGGCCATTCCAAACCTACAGTCCAACTTCTTGGCTTTCTTAATCACATAATTGTATGGGAACAAACCTTATTTACAGATCTTTTATAATGAAGAAGGAAAGGAGTAGGAAATATCTATACCATGTGTCACACCAATGCCAGGCCTATGCATGGTGATACATACCCAGCAGGTAATAGCAGCAGCAACTGGAGACCAGTTTCCTAACATGGGGAAAAGCAGGAAAACAATTATCTAAGTTTTTCTTTCAGGAATTTATGACGAGATCACGGCAGATACTGGGCTGGAACTATTAATGAATCTTCATTTTAGGCAAATCAAGAAAACAAATTCTATTCTTAATTTGGGGGGGTTTAATTTTATGTATGAAAAAATTCCAGCTGAACAGTCACTACCTAAAATGCAGTTTGCCAAATACTGTTTTTTGATTTTGGATGGGTTTCGATTCTGTCTATAGTTAGAATAATAAAATTTCTGTTGAGTGGAGGAAAAAAAAGGATGCTTTGTACTTTTATTTCAAGTAATGATAATCAAAATTTCCTTGTCTGTCAATTTGTGAGCTGCAGAATTATAATTTTTGTGTTGTGTGTTGTTCCCCCCCTATTCCTTTTTCTTTTTTAAAAACCCCAAACCTTACATTGGACAATTCTCCTGAAATATTGTCTCAGTGCTTGAGCTTCCTGAGCTAGTTTAAATGTAGCACATTGATCAGTATTTTTGTATTTATAAAACTGATGCATCAAGCCACATTTTTACCCTTTGTGCCTAGAGTGAGCCCAGTAGTTCATGCTTGAATCAGAGGCAGATGGTTTGGTACAGAAATCTGTTCTGGTTGGTTCTGTCTGGCTTATGCCAGACTGGTTTTGAACATGCAGCTCTATATGGTTCTCCAATTTTTCTCTATCATATATAAAAATAAGTTTCTTGTGTTTTAATTGTAACCTGGTTCCACATAACAGCTTTACAAAACAATAAGCTAACTTAATGCTTATTGTAAATGGTCATTCATAATGATACTCGTGTCAAAATCAATTTCATTGCTAGTTTCTCTCCACCACAGTAGAGAAGTATCTGAGCTGTTGATGAATGGCAGCGTTTCATCAGAGACCTTTGCAGTTTTCTGGAAGCCTTGACTTCTGCAGGGGAGACCCTCATTTTTTATTAGTAAAAGAGGAGGGCATGTTTTAGATCTTTTGGCTCAGCTGTTCTGCAGGAAAAACTTGAAAATATGAATTTAATTCCTTCTCAGTGTCAGATGCCACGAGACAAAGGGATCCATCATGAGAAAGATATTTTTAAAAAGCATTTAAGGAAGGGGATCATTTGAGGAAGGGGATCATTTGAGGAAGGGGATTGTTTCAGGAAGGGCAAAGGCTAACTAATGAATTTATAATGCCAGGAACTGGCGAGACTGTGTGTGTTCTGGGTCTGAATTCAGCCTGTACAAATGGAGTCACAGAAATTACTTCTCCCTTTTATCTTGTGTGTGACAGCTAACAATTTAATCTGCTCTGTTTGTTGTGAAGGTTAGATGCTCTTCCTGGTTGGTAGATTACAGGAACAAAAAGTGCCTGTGCTTGAGAAACAATTACTCTGATCTTCTGATTGTTCTTGTGTTATAAAGCAAGGTAATCTTTCAGATATTACACACATGCATTTGGATTCTGAACAGTTTGATGCTCAGCAGTGTGCTGGGTGTTCTGATCACCCAGTTGCAGGCTCACATGTCACTTGGAGGTCACCTTAACAAAAAGAGGTGTCATAGGAACAATAACTTGTGTCTCTTTGATGGGTTGATTATGCAAAGTTACTTGCCTTTCAAAGAAAATTCTCCCTGAAGTACAAAGTGTGAGGTTTGCAGGAGTCCTGGCTGAGTCAGGGCTGGCTGTTGTGCAGAACAGCTCTGGGCATGAGATAGTCTCTTCTGTTCCCTGCGTCTCTTACACCAGTTTGTAAACTTGAACAGGAACGAATTAGGGGGGAGGAGTGGAGTGGGAGGGACAGGAGCTGGATTTTCTTCAGTGCCTGTTTGTCACTGGTGAGATGACTGCAAAATGAGCAGTGTCTTCTTCCCTTTGAGAAAGGAGAGAGATGGTAATTCCTTCTGTGAAAGACTTGTTTCCTTTGAACTCAACTCCTCCTCGTTTCAGTTGCCCCTTTCTCATGGCATTCTCATTGTTTTATGAGAGTTTTGTTCCGAAACAGTTGCAAATTTGTTTGATGATGGACAGAGGAAAGGAAATGAGCCCTCACATCTGGGAGGAAGGACCATGATAGCAGATGTACAGGACTGCTGGTAGTGAAGGCTGTCTGGGTGCCATCAGCCACTGCTGGCACCACTGGAAGTTTTCAAGAGGCTGGTGCTGGTTGTGTTTTACTTTAGTCCAGATGGAGGTTTAATTCTCAAAGATGTGCATCAGGACAGCAGCTGAGGCTGTTCCTGGCCTGCCCTCCTGCTTTCTGAAGCACCCTAAGGTCTGCTGCGGTATGAACCAAACCTTTCCCCAGTTACACCCGCTACTCCCTGATCCCCAGCACAGAACAGCTGCTCACATTAGCTTGCACAGATGTGATCTTGTAAAGGAGTGCAGGCCTCCTTCATGTTCTGTCACACTCTTTTTTTTTTGGGTCAGAGGCTTTAAAGGTAGGTGTTCCATTCACCCACTGGCTCATGCGCTCTGCATCTCTTTTTCTTGCTCTTTTAAGGGTATCACCATATATGAAAAGAAAAAGTGGACAACTGATCTAATTACACAAACTGGTGCCATATCATATCCTTGTTTATTCTCAGATAAACTTTTATTTCTATCACTTTTATTATTCAGGTGGTGTGAAGAAAATCTGATAGCATGAAGAACACTGTAGACATGAATAGTGTGCTTTAATGAACAGATTCATTAAATAAAGGATGAAAAAAGCATGGCAATCCAAATTCAGAACTGTCATGTTTGCAGTCACTTGGATGCTATGTTGCCTCTGTCTTACTCTGTGCTTTTCATGGAATCTTTAAGTCACATGCAAACTACTTTTACTTGCCCATACCTTTGCTTCGACATTGCTTTGTATTTCTAATCCTGAGGTAGGAATTTATTCCTTCATTTGTTCTCATTAGTATGTCTCTGATATAGAGATTAGATATCCACACAGATAGAAAGACTCAGCTTTATGCAAAACTATTCCTTCTCCTTGAAGTGTGGTGGATTAGTTTTGTTTGTCTCCTTGGCACCATCTCCTTCTCCATCTTTTCTCCTCAGATACTGCACTGACAGAAGAGGGAGTTCAGTGGGAGCACCAACAGCCGAGAGCACTTAGTCCAGATAATTTTGATTTTGTGACTTAACATAGTGGTTTTAGGGCTATGTATAAAACCAATGGTGCATGCAGACTTGTAGAGGTTCTGAAAGTCTCAGGATGTGGCTTGATTTTTCCAGAAGTCAATCAGTTGGGATATGAGTGTAAATCTGTCTCCTCATCAGTCTCTGTAATATAGTCCTTGTGTTTCTGAGGAAAATGTTTGACATTTCAGAGAAGAAAATAGTAATACAAAATGTAGGAAACCTTGTTCTTCGTATTGACTAGGGGGTGTTGCAGATGAAGCAGTAAAACAGTTTACTGATTTGTGCATCTTGTCACATTCATGTTAATTTGTTATCACTTTTGAAGTGGTAATACCCTTAAAATACTATTTGTTTCTGGTTTATTTTTGAAAAGCTGTGCTCTGTTCCTCTCTTCAGCTACCAATCTTACACTTCAGACACAGGGCAGTGGCCAGAGTTGTTTTGTTCTTTCAGACATCATGATTGGCCAGGAGAGGCTTCTGACATAATACAACATATGTTAGTGCTTGATGAAATAGGTAATGTTTAGCAATGTTTAGTAAGCCCCACTGTCTCATTAAGTCTTTAATTAAGTAGCCTGCAATGAGGATGGACTGAAAACAGGAGCCAGGTTCAGAAGTAAGAAGAGTATTAGAAAACTGAACTTTTTGTTATCTCCCACACTTTGTACAGAGCTCTCAAGGGAAGGATGCCCTGCTGAGGCTGCTTTTCCCAACTACCTCACCAAGAACAGTTATTAAATTATTTTTATTGTGTTGTAGAGAGTGACTGTAAGCCTCTTTGCAAGTACATTTTGTTAAGCAGGCAAAAGACAGTTCTGAAACAGCTTTTCATTTTGGTATTGGTAGGAGATGGGGTTGTTTAGAAGTAAAGGTTACTAAACAGGCAACTTAGCTACATGCTCTCTCAATCTTCTCACTGCAATTACATACTCTCTGACACACGCACCATCTTGTCAAGAAGAACTGTCTGCATACAAATAAACTGCAAAACCACTCCCAAAACTATTGTAAGAAAGGAAAACAATCTTGTAATTCCTTCCTATCAATCACTGGCTTACACCTTACATGTATTATTCATGTGAGGGGTTGTAAGGTGGGCCATTGTTCCTTTTTTAATGCAGAACAGATCCATTTTCTGGTCATGGATTATAGATATGAAAGGCTTTTGTTTATCAACCCATTATGTAAACTCTTTACCCTGCTTTTAGTTTATAAGAGCATAGACAGAATGATTCTCTTCCCATTTACATAAGGCTTAGGCAGCTGTAATGAAGGGGAATTCACTGAAGTTATTCCTAATTGACAGTACTGTAAGAGAAGAGTCAGAGAATCCTTAGCTTTAAGAAAATGGAAGAGGTATGTAGTTCACTAGTCCCTGGTATTGTGTATCTTTG
The DNA here is from genome assembly GCA_013401355.1 of Ceyx cyanopectus. Classification (NCBI taxonomy): domain Eukaryota; kingdom Metazoa; phylum Chordata; class Aves; order Coraciiformes; family Alcedinidae; genus Ceyx; species Ceyx cyanopectus. The sequence goes on from VYZU01031408.1 coordinate 12,904, forward strand.
GAACCCTAAAATTACATGTGTATTGTAGGAAGGTATTTTCTTTGTCAGAACACTGCTAATGAAATTTGTTATGGAAATCAGAAATCTACACCATTCAAATGGTAACTTCCAAGTCTCTGCCACATTGTGTTTGAAGTGCAATGATATCTGGAGAAGAATACATTTATTTTTTTCATCCTGTACTGCTTGCTTATGGTCAATTTGGCTTTCCACTACCAAGGTTTTCACCCCAATGTTTGTAGAACAGAAAACAAGATGTGTAGGCTATATCCAAACTAGTTGCGAAGTTGGTATGTGCCAATGTTCCTTATGAGAATGCTGCTGTGAAGTTGTATGCAACTCCTGTATTTTGTACAGGAGTCAGTTCTTCACATGTCTGGAAATGGTAGGATATGGTGTGTTTTCTCAACTACCTCTAATGCTGACTTAGTGAATGATACCTTACTTCACAAATCCTTCTTGAATCTTTTGGGTAATATCAGTATCTGTCTATTAGACCAAAGATGGAATTAGTGTGTAGACTGGAGAACTTGCATGGGAGGAGTGGCATCCTCTGACTGAACTTCCAGTGCTTGTGCTGCTGTTGCCATGGGCAGGGAATCCTCCACTCCAGGTCTGCTTGAATGGCACCATTTACATGCTCCCCTTCCTTTTAGCTTTTCATTTTTCTTGAGTTGCCTGTTTTGACTGCACAAACCAGGGGTCCTGAGGTAAAGTCACCTAGCAAGATCATCAAATCACTGACTCAGTAATAAAGTAAGAACATTAGTAAATCTTCATTTTCTGCCTCTGAAGGAACTACACATGGAGCAGGAGTTACCAAGAGGTTGGAAGGATGTTTAACTAACAACATCACACCCTTTTCAGAAATTCATTTTTCTAACCAGCATCAAGTAATTTCTTGCATGACCCCTGTATTCTACTGGATGTCTTGGTATGTTTTTGCTACATTACTTGTCCACACAGTGCTCTTCTGTTGCATTATTAATGTTAACCTTTTCCCTGTGTGCTGTCTTGTTAGTCAGCCATTGTTCTGACCTCCTGGCCTGAGTTATCCAGGAGGAAAATGCCAGTGGACAAACTTGTATCTTGTTTGGTGCCCCTTCAAGAATGCTGCAGTTGTTTTGCAAGTTTTTTTCTACCTGTGGTAATTTATAGCAGCTGCCACCCTTGAAAGTGCAGAGCACAAAGGTGAGCCTATAATTATGGCTAAAGGCAGAACCCTGAAATGTTGAGTTTTGCCTTCGTGCTGTGGTTTGCATCAGAATTTCAAACAAGGCAACTCCATGATCTAGGAGAAAGAAAACAGCAGCAGGAGCCCATAACAAAAAAACCCCAGCCAACTGACCAACCAACACAACTCCCTGCTTGACCCAACATATCATCAGAGACACACAAAGACAAAAGCTTTCTCTGGAGAAATGTTTGTGGATGGCAGCTAGCATTTTTCTTGTGCCATTGTGTCTAGGCATAACTGCTTGATTGAGGTTTGCCCTTTTTTTTTTTTTTAAATAGTATGTGACTGCCTAATGTTATCTGTGCTTCTTGCAAGGTAGCTGTCAACCTACCGGGAATTCCAGATCAGAATAATAATTGCAGGATTATCCTGGCTGTGCTAGATGATGTTACTTTCCTAACACTTCCCCTGGGCTTTGTTTGAAGACTTTTGTGTCTTTTTCTTAGGTGGAGAAATGGAAAGGAAAAACTTGTTTTGCTCTTCTAGCAATCCCTAGATAGGAGAATGGTTATGAATATTAGATTTTCTATCTGGACATTTTTTCATTCATTTACTGTTGCCATTTTCCACTAAACACTTCATTGTAATGAATATTATTGAGAGCTCTGGCACATGATCTCTAGAAGTGACAATAAATATTTGGAGCTTAATGTTGAGCTGGGTCTAACAGAAGACAGTGTTTCTTATTGGCCCCAGTAACTTTGGATCATGCCCTAAGTCCTCTCTTAGTCTTTTTATGTTTGCTCATCCTTCCAATGAAATCTGATGATCTTAGTGCAACTGAGATGCTGAGAGTGTTTGAAGAGTCAGAATAAAAGGAGGAATGGAGTTATTGGACAGTAGAGCTGATAGAGAAGGAAAAGAATAATGTAGGAAAGAAGATGTAATCTTAAATATTTACTGCTCTGTTGTTGATGTCTCTGGGCTGATTTAATATGGCATTATAAAAAAAAAAATAAATTAAAAAGATGTACCAGACACAATTCCTTTTTATATGAAAAAATAAATTTAGCTGCAATCCAGTAAATGTTTAGGGAAGTAACAGATATTATCTTGTACAAAGAACCTAAGATCAATATCACTAACTTTTTAAAAGGACCTAAAGATGTACTTTTATTATGTGTTATAAATAATATTGTCCTTAGTATTGTGTCCTCAGACAAACAGAACAGGAACTCTTTAAGAAGCAGAATTTGACTTCAGTGTGCTCAGGTTTTTTACTGTCTCTAAGTTCCATAAACTTCCATATCCTTATTCTATATGGGGATTTTTTACTCCCTAAAAAAGCTATGCAGGGCTACAGTGCCTGGACCAGCTACAAAACTGTAGTTTTTTGGTTGTTTTGGTGGAAGGATGAAGTGTAAAGAACTCTTGTAATTTTACATGTAAACAATATTATTTTGTGCCTTAAATTATGTGCAAGCCAGGCCTTTTGCTGCGAAGCATGCAGGTATTGAAATGAATGGGTAGGTTGTTTTCTTGCTACTTATGTGCCCTTTGAAAGCCCAGCTGTGCACCAGCACACTCTGTAGCTCAGTATAGGATTTATACCAAGGCAGAAGTGGATCCTGACTGGTTTTATAGCCACCATGACCACTGTTTGAATTCTATCAGTGAGCAGTAAAGAGCTCACAGGCCTTACCTCACCCCCTTGGACCTGGGATCAGAAAGTCTGAGCAAATGGTACCAGACTGCCTGCTTAAGAGCACAGGGGGTTTTCAGGCAGGACAGAAATGAAGAAATTGTTGTTTGTTCCCACAGAAATGCTGTTTCAGGCACAGAAGTATTTAACCAAGGCTAAACCAGGATGGTATCCCAAGAGCTACCAGTGTCAAAGGGCTCAGAGGAAAACTGAGATAACTTTTAGAGTTGAAACAGAACTTCTAGTTAGCTGTTTGCTATATGTTTTTGTCTTTTGGGGATATTTTTCACACTGATGTAAGGATCTCTTTGGGTTTTATACAGACACTGTTAGATTTGCGTCACTAAACCTTTGTCTTTGTGGTTTCAGTTTGTCAATTAGATTTAAATGTAAAGTCTCCTGACTGCCAATTTAATTGCATTCTATTACTGACTATTCTTCTGGCCGTATCCTGTCTCTGTCCAGGCTGGCTTCTGAAGGCAGCTGGTTAGAAATGTATCTCCAAGGAAAGTCTCTGAATGGAGGTTCAATTGTGAAGAAGGAGATAGGTGGTAATACAGGCAGAGCAAAGGAGTAGGTTGTTTTTCCCTGACGTATAGTTTCCACTTTCTTCCAAGGCATATTGCCATGCAAAATTTGCCCAAACTCACATGTCTAAAGACAACCTCTGATTCAAATTGAACAAAAAACTACTTAAGTAGTTGTTTTAAGTAACCTAATAATAATTTAAATAACCTGTGTTGTTATAGTAGAAATATTATTAGAAAATCTGCACCTCTAGAAGATGCTTATTGGGCCTCCTCAATTGGCATGTGGCTATAGATCAGTAAACATTACATTTATTATTTCTGGTCAGTATTAAACCCACCAAAACCAGCTGAATTATAAAAGGACACATGTTCAGGGTTGAGTTCATGCTTAAAGCAAGAGCTTAGCATTTATGTAGAGCTTAAATCTTCCTCTTCCTGTGTATTCTTCCCCAAATTGCTTTCCTTTTTGAAGCCCGAAGCAGATTTACTAATAAGGCATAAGTTGGTCCTTGGCCAGAGGGAGACAAACCACCCCTCCTCCACTGGGGCATGCTTCCAGAGGGAACCAACACCTTTCTGGTCCTCTGGCACAGCTGGCTGCTCAGAGGGGCCAGCAGCTTTGTCAGGAATGTAACAGTGAATGATCATTAGGTGGATAAATCTGTTACTGCCCATAGCTGTCTGCTCCACCCTGCCGGTGGCAAACCCCCTTTGATGTCAGGTTACCTTAAAACACCTGCCTGTAGAGTGGGGTGAGTTAGGAGTGGATTCATGCCACTCAAGGCTCAGACATCCTGGCCTCCGGGGCAACACCATCTGTTACACAGGTGGGGAGGATTCACAGATTCACAGATATAAAGGGTTGGAAGGGACCTAGAAGATCATCTAGGCCAACCTCCCTGTCATAACAGGATCACCTAGACCAAGTCACCCAGGAACAGATCCAGGCAGGTCTTAAGTGTCTCCAGAGATGGAGACTCTACAACCTCTCTGGGGAGTCTGTTCCAGAGCTCTGTCACCCTCACTGAGAAAAAGTTCTTCCTTGTGTTGACCTTAAACCTCTTGTGCTCCAACTTGCACCCATTGCCTCTCGTCCTGTCATTGGATGACATTGAGAAAAGTCTGGCTCCGTCCTCTCTACACTCACCCTTAACATATTTATAGACATTGATGAGTTCCCCCCTCAGTCTCCTCCAGGCTAAAGAGCCCCAGCTCTTTCAGCCTCTCCTCATAAGGGAGATGCTCCACTCCCCTAATCATCTTGGTGGTCCTGCTCTGGACTCTCTCCAGTAAATCTCTGTCTTTTCTAAACTGGGGTGTCCAAAACTGGACACAGTACTCGAGGTGGGGTCTCACCAGTGCAGAGTAGAGGGGGAGGAGTATCACAGAATCACAGAATCACAGAATCACAGAAATTAGGGGCTGGAAGGGACCTAGAAGATCATCTAGTCCAACCCCCCTGCCT
>VYZU01031410.1:5122-34419 GCA_013401355.1 Ceyx cyanopectus
ACTGGCACTGCAGTGACTCAAGATTGGAAACAAGTGAGCTGACACAGTTTCTAAAGAGAATAGGCTTCAGTGGAGCCCAAACTCCCTCCAAGTACGGGCTCAGCTCAGAAAATAAGCTGTCCTACCTGCAGTCAGTGTGGGATACAAGCAACACAGGGCAAGACTGCTGATGATGCATTTCGTGAAGTACTCAGATAGGTTCCTTTGCATCCCTCTACCTGTTGTCCACTTCTTACCTCCTCCTCATTCAGCTCTGAGCACAGCCACGTGGCTCTTCTTTCTCCTCACATCAAGCACAACTTGTCCAGTCTGATCCAGGATGGCAGGCTGAGGTGAATCCAGTGGCCAGGTGAAATCCAGGCTCCAAGGAATTCACCTCTCATGACAGCCTAGTTTTGGGAGTTCCTCTCCATCCTGAGGCTAATGGAAAAATATACTCTTCACATGGGAAACAGATGACACGGAAGAGCAGAAAAGGCAGGAGCTCCCCCTGACCTGGAGGTCCTCTGTGTTATGCTGCAAAGAAGGCACAAAAGATGAGTTTAAAAGCTTGAAGAGTTGTTTCATTTACAGGCTGGACTGTTGATAGAACTAAAGAGTGCTAATTTGTACATTTATTCTCTCATACACTTAATACCATCATGAGAGGATGCTTGAGTGTCTCTTGTGTGGGGTCCCTGAATAGTCCTTTCATCTAACCAAGGGTTTGTGTCTACATAAGTAAAAGGGTTGGTTTATATTTGAGAGCAATCCTTACCTTTCCTTGAGTAGGGTTCTGGCTCAATGAGAAGCAGGAGGCTTGATATTTGAGATGAAGCAAAAAGAAAGGCCCTCAAACAATGGAGCTTTGGGAAGAAAAGTAGAATATTCTTATTAAATATGGAGTAATTCATATCAGCGACCAATGCTACTCTGCTTGAGTCAATAAATATAATAAGCTAAGATAACCAGGTATAGCTTGATATAATACACTATTTACCCACTTGTATTTCAGAACAGCTTATTGGTGAAGCAATACAGCCAGAGAGCAATGGGGCTGGTCATGCACATCCAGGACAGTATATCTGCTCAGTGCTCATTTTCTGCTGATTTCAGCAGGGTCAGGATAGGAGCTACTGGGACTCCTCCAAGTTTGTTAATTTGGATGAGTTTCAAAAAAAAAATAACATCTTTTAATTTGTTTTATTTTTCCATAAAGTCACTGCATTCATCTGGCCAAAAGCCACTGTTAATGAGGTGCAGGCTGGATGCAGCACATGCTTATTGAATATTGGAGTCATCCTGACCTGAGCACTAGAACCTGGATATGACGCAGCGTGTTCATGTGCTGTCACACTAACAGAGCCTTTGGGAACTACTCCATTCCTGAGCTGAATCCAGATTTTAAAGCAGTCTCCAAAAGGTATCTGCTCATTTAATTCATTTGTAGTAACAGCCTCAAATGAGAGGCATTCATTTCTTCCCAACATAACTATATTATGGAAGTCTATTGTGAATGAGGCACTTGTAGGTAATCTCAATTATTTTTTAAAGCTTTACTTCCTTTCAGACAGAGATTCAGAAGATGCATTTGCCCTTATAAAAAAAAAATAATAAGCCCTTACTGTAGCTCTGAATAGATTTTTCCGAAGTGTTATTAGATCAAAAAATCCCATAGCCATTCTAGAAAACAAAAATACAACAACAACAAAACCTCCATCCACTGCTTTTTTGGTAAATGAAAAAAGAAAAAAGAGAATACACTACATTCACATAAATTATTCCCTTTTCTACCCAAAAAAGGTGGGATTTTTTTTTCCCCTTACAATAATAATGAATGTAATTCATCATGTTTGATAATGCCTAGCACCACTCAAGTGACAAAAGAACTTGACAGCCACTGGGAACTATAATAATTTCATTACTCCTGTTGTCCTGTAGCCCAGCAAATTGCTGGTGGGCTGTGCAGTACAACTGCTGTCTTCTCCCATTGTCTGCAGGTCTGTGTCTCAGCTTCCTCATAGAATAGAAGGGTTAACGTTTGACTGTGCTAGTGGGTTGGGCTTAAAAGTTCATGTGCAACCAGTTCAGCAAAAAAAAGGTAATTCTGTTTTTTGCATTGTACTACCTAACTTTTGGTGACACTCCTCTGTACTTTAATATGCTTGTATGCCAAATGGTCGGGATGACTCACTAAAAGGGCATTCTACCTTGACTCATATGGTTGGTAGGGATGCTGACACAGTGCTGCACTGTGTATTGTTCTTTATATTGCCCAGTTTCAAAGGAAAAAATGCTCAAGACCCTCTGGTTTTATCTAAAATCAGCTTTGCAAAGGCAGCAAGATGTCTCTTGGCAAGATGGCCTTGATTTTGCAAGTGTTGAAACCAACTCACATAGCCCATGTTTTTTGTTGATTTGTTACACTGTGGTGGGTAATCAAAGATGCATTTTGCAGTTGTTTGTAGTTGGGGTAGTGTGATCACTTCTATGTGCTTTTCTATATCATGGTGCTCCTTAGCAACCCCACAGTGGCAGCTGCTGCAGTGTGACGCTTTATTTAGAGCCAATTCTGTCAATGAAACCTAAAATGAGATGGGGGTTTGGCTTTGCTGCTTCTGCCTGTCTCCTCTTCAGGGAAAAGCAGGACTGTACTTGTCCCATTCCCTGTGATGTTCAGGAGTTGCTGATGTAGAGTCTTTTCTAGGTCTCTGGATTCTTGGAAGCTGCTAATGGACCAGTGGGTGATTTTCCTCTTATCACAAACTCAATTTCTTACACCAAAGGGCCATTATATGATCTTGGTCCCCCCCAGAGCAGGTTCAGAACTGAAGGAAGAACTGCTGGGACAGTTCTAATCAATTTTGTGTGGTATTGCTGCTTTGAGGTGCAAGTGAAAATGAAAAGATGACTGAAGAAGTCCCGAAATTGTTCTAGGGGAAAGAAGACCATAAAGGGAAACCCACTTTTGTTGAACATACACTGTTTTGGTGTGTGAATGCAATGGACACTTGGCTCACAGTCTGTGGCATACAGTCTGTGTTCCATTAAAGCTTTGCCCGCCAGCACTGATCTTTATGGGTAAGTTTAATATTTACATTGCAGTTCAAGAGAGATTATTTCTGTTACTCACATTTAGATTGGAACAGGGAGGAAAGGCAACTGAGTTGCTGGCTTTAAACTCATGAGCAAATCTTGGCTGCAATTGTGTATAGGCAAAGGCACTGCCTTTCTGAAGGTAGCAAGGTCTTCCTCATTCATGCTCTGTGGGGTCCATCAGCTGCCCTTTCCAGAGACCAGGAGTAAGTGGTACATCTCCCTGACTACAGTTCTCAGTGGAAAAGTGGGTTCTTTTCATCTTATCCATTTCCCTCCCACCATTAGACCCATTAGATATTTTCTGTTTGCACAGTGGATCACCACTTTCATGCAAAGCCCAGGCAAGCAGGAGACACAGCAATTCAGGAGTGTGTCTCCTTTTGTCTTTCTGTTTGGAGATCCTGTTATTAATATCCTGTTATGCTGCCAGAGGGTGCGTTACAGTTGTTTGGTAGATGGAAGCACAGCTAGCAAAGGGAAAGATGTGGGAGAGGGGTCGGGTAGGAGACAGAGCAGTATGGCATGAATTTCAGTAGTACAAAGGTACAGACATGTGTTTATAATTCAGAGGATTATTTTTTTTTATTTTTTTTTAGTGCTTGAAAGATTAATGGCAGCTTGGAAAAATCAATAGTAACTTATCACAGGCAAAATTTTCTGGAACACAAAAGCCTACTGCAGGAGACAAAGCGAAATTATGGCAGTTTTCAGCAGGGCTAATGAGCCTGTGATTAAAATTAAGGACTAGCTGTGTTGCTCTGCACCTCTCTGACAAGCTTCCTGGGAAAACTGGCCCATCAGAGTCCTTGATCCTGAAAACAATTTAGACAGCACTAAAAAAACTAATTAGGCAGCTCAGACTTCTAAATATGATTTGAGAATCATGGTCCTTAATCTCTTGTGTCCTCAGCTTTCCCCCTCTAAAATAGTGCATTTTCCTTTCTCTCCTTTGAATCTCTTTGTCTTCTTGAGACAGCAACCTTGTGAAAGGCAGAGAACATTTGCTCTCTGAACACACCGTGCTTTGCCCAGGAGACTCTTGATCTTGCCAAGCACCTCAAACTGCTGCTCTTTTAATAAACTGAAATAATTAGTGAAGAAGTTTGAGATGATATATACTTGAGTGGCAAAAATCAGGTAAAGCAAGAGACAGATTTCCAAGAAGGAACGTTGTCAGATGAGTCCCTTAAATCTCCTTAGGAAATGCACATTGTAAAGGAGAGCCTTGAACTGGTGGAAGATGAAGTCATCTTACAATGCATTTTTGAACAGCATCTGTTAGGTGTGCAGAGTGTTAGTAAGTTACATGAACTGGTGAGATGATTTATCTTCCAAGAAGTCATCTGAAAAGAAATAGCAATTTAAAACCACCAAGTATCCTTTTAATTTCTGTGACTGCAAAATGAAAACAGAAACAAGGTTGTGGAGCATTCCGGGCCTTTGCAAGGTCTTATTTGGAAGGAGAGAATGAAACTGTGTATATGTTGAAAGCTATTTTAATAATATTTATCAGAAGAAAAAGTCTCACAGAGGCAGCTGCCAGGGCTGAATCAGAATGTGTCAACANGTATGGCATGAATTTCAGTAGTACAAAGGTACAGACATGTGTTTATAATTCAGAGGATTATTTTTTTTTATTTTTTTTTAGTGCTTGAAAGATTAATGGCAGCTTGGAAAAATCAATAGTAACTTATCACAGGCAAAATTTTCTGGAACACAAAAGCCTACTGCAGGAGACAAAGCGAAATTATGGCAGTTTTCAGCAGGGCTAATGAGCCTGTGATTAAAATTAAGGACTAGCTGTGTTGCTCTGCACCTCTCTGACAAGCTTCCTGGGAAAACTGGCCCATCAGAGTCCTTGATCCTGAAAACAATTTAGACAGCACTAAAAAAACTAATTAGGCAGCTCAGACTTCTAAATATGATTTGAGAATCATGGTCCTTAATCTCTTGTGTCCTCAGCTTTCCCCCTCTAAAATAGTGCATTTTCCTTTCTCTCCTTTGAATCTCTTTGTCTTCTTGAGACAGCAACCTTGTGAAAGGCAGAGAACATTTGCTCTCTGAACACACCGTGCTTTGCCCAGGAGACTCTTGATCTTGCCAAGCACCTCAAACTGCTGCTCTTTTAATAAACTGAAATAATTAGTGAAGAAGTTTGAGATGATATATACTTGAGTGGCAAAAATCAGGTAAAGCAAGAGACAGATTTCCAAGAAGGAACGTTGTCAGATGAGTCCCTTAAATCTCCTTAGGAAATGCACATTGTAAAGGAGAGCCTTGAACTGGTGGAAGATGAAGTCATCTTACAATGCATTTTTGAACAGCATCTGTTAGGTGTGCAGAGTGTTAGTAAGTTACATGAACTGGTGAGATGATTTATCTTCCAAGAAGTCATCTGAAAAGAAATAGCAATTTAAAACCACCAAGTATCCTTTTAATTTCTGTGACTGCAAAATGAAAACAGAAACAAGGTTGTGGAGCATTCCGGGCCTTTGCAAGGTCTTATTTGGAAGGAGAGAATGAAACTGTGTATATGTTGAAAGCTATTTTAATAATATTTATCAGAAGAAAAAGTCTCACAGAGGCAGCTGCCAGGGCTGAATCAGAATGTGTCAACATCCTACTGCCTGCGATCTACATCAGATCTAAAAGATTTGGCAAGAAATTTGGATCAGAGCAATTACCTGTGTGGCTATTTGTTAAGGGTTGTCTCAAACATAGCACTCAGAGAAATTGAACTGTCAGAAGCTAATACAGGAATAATAAGAGGACATTTCATCTCCATTGGACACCAGAGATGAATAGTCTGAATGGGAAAAAAAAATAAATTGAATATGTATTTGGCTTTAGTTTTTGTTAAAGGACTATAACATGAATAATGAATATTCTAAGGAGAGAAGACTGGGCCTTCAATTTCTTTCAATAATGTTAGTGTTGTATATACTGGTTTGAATAAAATACATTTCATAAAACACCTACGCACGGCTCTGAAATGCATTATGGATGGCCCCTCTTGAGAAATCTTACACTGTTTTCAATTTTGACACACTGATATAGTAATAATGGAAAATTCAGGTATAATATTCTGACTGCATCTTTTCTCCCCCTTTATTATTTTGAGCCATGCTGGGTGAGCACAGATGTACTGCCCTGATGCTTCCCGCACCAGTTCTCAGGGTGCTATGGTGCTTGCAGGAGAAGGTGGTATCTGCTTCTGTCTTGCATTGCATGGGCTGAATGTGGCAAAAGGACCAGGGATTGTCACCAAAAGGCTCCAAAACGAACTCGAGTTTCTGCATGACAAGAGGCTGCCAAGGCTGGAGAAGTTGCTACCAAAACACAGCCATGTGTCGTGCTCAATTAGAAGGTAAATTTATGCAGGCCAAGAGGTGTCCCTTGAGAGTGATGGAAAAAATTTGAGTGCTTAGCCATCAAATGAAGGAGCTCTCCAGTCTGTGAGGGGGACCACAGGGAAGCTACAATGAGACTGCCCTGGACTGACTGTTGTTCACCTGACGGGTCTGCTTTGCCAAAAGGACCTACACACACTCTCTTTTGCCAGGTTCCTTTGCCTTTAGCCCTCTCCCAGTGCACCTTTCTTGATAAATCATCTGGATTTATTTCCCATCAGAGCGTGTGTTGGGGTTCTTAACTGCTGCGTGGGTGGGCTCTTGTATTAACAGCGGGGCAGAAGCATTTGGCTTCCTGCTATGCATGCACAGCCTAATTTCTAAGCAACCTGATTATGAGGGGAATTGTGAAATGTTGCAGTAAACAATCAGACTTTTGAACTAAAAAGGTATCTGTTACTGATGAACAAACAGTAACTTGGGCACTGCCATTCCTGGCTGGATTTGAGCAGCAAGAGGGCAGCGAGACACAAGGATAAGGTGCTACAAAGGTGGTAAAGACAGCATTATATACCATCCAGGGCCATACAACAGCAGGACCCCACCAGCACTTGAGGTGACCTTTTGCCAGTATTTCTAGGACTGTAGCAGCTGCAGGTGCTGGTCCTGGAGAAGCCCAGCAACACACACTCACTGCCAGACCTTGTATTATCAAATTTCACAGAGAAAAACATCCAGTTTTTCCCACCTTTTGAGACATTATTTTCAGTCTTTTCCAAGTCTCAAAAGTTAATCTCCAGCATACAGTGGATCAAAAGTATTTTAAAATAAAACAGCTTCATACACTGTCCAGCAGATAAGAATAGCCCAGAGTAGCCAACAAAACTAACTTTGCTTCGGAAATGCTGTACAGGGAGCAAAAACCATTGTAGTTCTGGATTCTAAGAACTACCACCACAGAAACTGGGAACAAAATGGCCCCATAGACCCACATGTGAAGGTAAGGCATGGCATTCCCTCGTGCAGTAGCTGAGAGGGCCTCAAGAGCTGTGCTGCACAGCAGGGCACCATACGTTTCAATGGGCACAGAACTGGAAGCACATCAGTTCTGGGGGTCAGACACAGAGTGCTGACAGCACAATATTGTTAGAAAGAATTAGGCAGGAAACCACTTCTGATGATGATGATGGGGTAATGTCCAGTCAAGCTGGGAAAAAATGAAGGTGCTTTGAAATGCAAGAATAAAGGAGTCTGGGAGCAAAGGGGCCCCTTTCATTTGCCTTTACCTTGTGCAGAGCAGACTGCAATGTTTGAAGAGCTGGTTTGGGACCTCCAGATGTCTCCAGGGGGACTCAGTCCTGTTCCTCTTTGAATTTCATCTTTACTCACATGGTTGTTCACCTGCATTAGGGGGTTTGCCATCCTGCCGCCTCTCCAACAGTTCCCACTTCTGCTGGCTACCATGTGTGCAAACATGCAAGAACACTGACAAAGTAAAAAGAAAGGAAGTGAAAGGAGGTAGGTGGAACTCCAAGGCTGCTGTCTGACAGTATTCATGGCAAAAGAAGAATGTGTGGAAGGGGGGCCACAGCAAGACCTTTTTCCTGTGACCCATAGATGACACAGTGTATTGGGAAGCCATAGGAAAGTCCTGGGAGAAGGTGCTCTCCTTGGGTCTTTCTTGCAAATGGCTCTTGCAAGTAGGATGTAAGACTCATGAAACAGAGAAGCCAATTAGTAAGAGGGAAAGAAGGGAGAAAGCGAAATATAAAATAAATGGAAAGAAGAAAAGGAAAGGAGAAGACTAAAAGATCAGGGGGATTTACAAAGTGCTTCTGAATAAACAAAAGCAGAGAGGGGACAGAGAAGAGCAAGGCTGAGATACAGAGCTGCCTCAGGTGCTCATACCCAGGAGCAAGGCGCCTCAGCAAGAGGCAGAGCTGTGGGCTAGTGCACAAAGATGCTCTGTCATCACACATCCAGACTCAGGCCTAATGAAAACATCCAAGCAGAAAGTGAAAACCTGCCCAGCCCCAGTACTTCCTGACTCAGCTCCCACACTGTTAAGAGTTCACCCAGGGAGAAGATCTTATCCAGCTTTTGTTATTAGCTGTATGTGGGAGACATCCTTACAAGCACTATTGGAGACTGCTCAAGCAAATGCAACTTTCTGGTTGGGAGCTTGTTCTGGTGGCTTCTGTTTAGCCTGTCACTTTTGGTGCCCGGCTCCAAGCTCTTTACAACACTAATCCTGATGAAGCTGGGACCAGAAGCTGTACCCTGGGTAGCAGAAGCAGAATTAGTGCTCTAGGGGCAGAACAGGTTAAAATGAAACAGATCTCCTTTAAGTCCTCTCAGTAAGATGGAATAAGTTTTGCCAAGGAAATGGACAGTTAAGTATTATTTTTGAAAAATTATCTTGGGGTGAAAAAGAATATAGTTTCCCTGCCAGTATTGTTGCTTGTAGCCACCTATCTGTCAGCTTTTGCTAACATCACCAGATCTAAAATTATAGACTTGGGGTAGTTTTTGATGCCTGTCCTTAGCTCACAGGAATTGCTGAACTAGACCTTAGCAGTGGTTCAGCTGGTCTAGTGTTCTGTCTTGATCATCACCAATGCAAGATGCTTTGGTGGACTGCTCTGGTCTTTATTTCCTTATTCCTTTCTCCCCAGCTTTCCCTCTTTATCCTCTCCTGTGTCTTAAATCCCTCTCATTCGCCATCTTTTTCCTTTTATTTCCATCATCTCAACCTCCACTGCTAGATCATCCCATTTCTTTCACCTCACAGGCTCTGTGGATATCAATAACCACATCTACCTCTGCCCTGACTCTGTAGAAAGCTCCACAGGACTGAAATGGGAAGCAGAGACCCTTCTCCAACCTCCACAGGTAGCATGGGATTTTTGGTTACAAAAATGTGCACAGGACTGATCAAAAATGGGAAATGAGCTTCATTTCAGGTCTGCACAAAGACATGCAGAGCTAGTGCTGCTCAGCACAATTGTTTGATGCCCCCATAGAGAGCCCAAGGACTGAGTAGGCCAGGGAGGTTTTCAGAGCAATATGACTCATTGTGGTGATCTCTGCCTTAGCTGCAGAGTAACAAATGTAATCCTTGAGATAGTTTAGGCCTAACTCGCCTTGCACAAAGCAGTAATAGATCTGTGGCTAAATACATAGTCTTTCAATTTGCTGTTTTCCAGATACTACTGAAGCTTAATGAATAAATAAGTACAAAATTGAAGTCTCATTACCCAACCCCAAAAAGTGCCTGTCATTTGTTAAACCTTTCAGAGGAAGCCAGGAATAGGGAGAAGTGCCCATTAGAAGGATAAACATATCACAGATCTGAATGTCAAATCAAATTGAGCAAAAATTAATTAACTCAGTAAGCATTAAAAGGGAGAGTCTGGTGTCAGCAGACACTATGTTCACCTGTCTGTACTTTCTCAGCTAGCTTGAAAGATACTAGAGGCCGTGCAGGAATTAATGTGTGCCAGGTGCAATCCTCACAGCTCACATTCACGGGAGAAACCTAGGCATTATTTTGGAAACCACTGTTCTACTGTTGTGAAGAAATTATAAATAGGCTTCTCCCTGCTACCAGATGTTCAGAAAACGGAGACTCTTCTCAATCTGGGGACTTACCCAAAAGTGTCACTAAAATTGCTGTCCAAATCATTTGAGGGAGTCTTGAATCATGCCCCAAGTGCCAGCTGGTTTATGGTTACAGCTCAGCTTATAAATGATGCCCTGAAACTGAACTATCTGTAGCTGAGAGTTAATCCCATTAAAATCAATAATTCCTGATCCCTGAAGCTGTTGTTTTGGTGATGGATGGCTTGCAAGTGGAAGCCAACTTTCTGAATTCATCCCTTTTTCTCCCCTCTCTGAAACAAGCTTTTTTTTTTTTTTTTCCCTTTCTATTATTATACCAGCTGATAAAACAAATGTAATCAACTCTTTTCTGCTCCATAAAATAGTTACTTCTAATTACTAGTTATTGGGAATAAGCTTCCTAGCATGACTGAAAGCATAGTGACTGGGAGTTAACAGTAATCATGGCTTTTGGAAGAGCCACCATTCACTTGCAAGGGGTTACATATGGCATGTCGAAGAGCTTTCAACTGACACAAGCCAAAAAACTGTTTGAAAGGAAGGTTGATGATTTGTCAGATATTAATAAACACACACATTTTTACACGTTTCCATATGCGACTATTCATTACAAATTAAAATTCAAGCCATTGCATCCACTAGATGCTTACTGGCCATTTGCATACAAACCAACTTGATTTGTGTAGACAATCCCTGTAATTACATGGGCAAACAGTTGCTGCCTTGTGCTTTCCTCATGCAAAAATTGTTTCTGGCCATTAGGAAGTGCTAGCAAGCAGAATACAAACTCACTGTAAACTTAAGCCCCTCTGATGTTTCCAGTCTTTCTTTGCTGGGATGCGACTGTTTCTGGGGAGAGGAATTAAGAAGAATCAAACAAAAGTGACCCAACTAGAGAGCAATCTTCTCTTCCCAACTAGCAAAACTCACTTTACAATATTTGTACAAAAACTGCTATCAGCTGCAGAGGGGAAAATCAGCCAAATGGATTATGACACATCAGGAAGTCCTGTTAAAACAGTGAGGAGTACATTTGTGCATCAGTCCCATGATGCAAGTTCAGCACAAGCTCATTGTCTTCTGGACAGTACAGGTAGCTGCAGCAGTAAAGGTGACACAGGTGGTCTGCAGCCTCCAAGCACTCATATTCTAGTCTTTCTAATCTAGTTTGTCCTCAGTAACAGTGGAAACTGGAAAAGATCAAGTAAGAACTGGCCAGAACATTCACTTAAAATTAAACAGACAGAAATCAAACTTCACTGAGAAGCCAAAGCAAGGACTTTTGTGCCTCCCTTTTACTGATGTTTCCTGAAGGTAGCCAAATATCTGTTATTTCTAGAACTCACTTAAGATATCAAACCTACTTCTGCAGTCCCAAGAAGTATCTCCTTAGCTGGAATTGCCAAGTGCTTACCCAGGTCAAGAGAAATGTCTGAAGATTTGCTTCTATTAGCAGCAGAAACACACAGAGTGTGCTTTGCCCATATCTGTAACAGGACTTGTTTATGGGTTGTTACATTAGTCAGAAGGTTTGCCAAACTTAGTTAAGAGGTGACATCTCCCACATGAAGGAATTAGAAAACTAGATGCTCATTGCCAGGTGTTTTAATCAGACAGTAGTACACATGAAGTAAATTAAGTTCTTGCTGATCTTGGGTGCTGCCATAAACCTGCACACATCACCTTTGGTTTCAGCCTAAATTCTCAGGCAATGCTTGGAAACCAAGAAGCTGGCACAGTGTTTGAGTTGCTTGCCCCCTTCTACAGTCTCACGTGACCACTGCAGCAATCACTATCCTCATGACACAACCCATAGTTCACAGGAGGAAAAATATTTTGTTCAAAACCTTTGCTGCTTATCCAGAACAGACTGTTGCCAAATTGCTTCCCCCACTGCTTCACTTACATAAATTATGCTGCTCTTGTGGTTCCTTAAGTTCATTTCCCTCTTAGCTTTTTTTATCTCCACCCTCATGTACTCAACCTTTCCATTCTTCATACCAATCTCACTGAAAGTAAGTCCTTCTCTTTCCCTACCTGTATTAAGTATCACTGCTCCTCTTTATTTCTCATTATTTTACAAATACATTAAATAAAACACCATATTTCACAAGTCTCCACAAGAGCCTGAAAGTACTCTGAGCATTGGCCGGGAAGTTTTTCTCTCTTCATTGCATGTATAAAATAATATGCAATACTAAACAAGGTGCAAGTATCCCACTTCAGAAATGTACTCTGGTTTATGGACTTACAACCCCATTAATTCTGCTACATAACTCCCCCGAAGGAGAAATAGAAAATGTTCATTACAAGTAGAACAGAGGAAAATCCATCACTTTTGATTTACAGAAACGAACACAAACTATATAGAGGGCTTAACTCCAGGAAGTGGGATACAGAAGAGAGCTTCATCAGTGATGAAGGGCATTTACTCCCATCCAACCATTTAATTACATACGAAAATAAACTTGTAGTTCCTTTGTTTTGATTTGCTGAGAACAGAGATGGATGCAAGGATGTGACAGCACAAAGTAACATTTGACTCAAAATCCCTCTTTATGCAAAGAATTCNTACTCAGTTAATCCAAAACATTTGCAGTTCAGAATTTGATTTCTGCTTAACCAGTGTTTTTCTTGAGGAAAGTTTCATTAACCCTTTCTGTCATCATAACTTTAAAAAAAAAAATAAAAATTCCTAAAACAAACCACATTCTACTTCATTTTTACCTGAAATTACTTTTCTTCCATGCTATGTTCTTATTTTACCTATGGTCACTCTTACCCTGCTTCTAGACCAGCATGTGCCAAAGCCTACAGCTTATGAAGACTTCTCAAAAATGGAGATGAGTTCTACCTTACTTGAAGAGCAAGCCCAGGATCATTAGGGTCTTCGATCCAATTTCAGGATAGCAGTTTCCATCCAGAGATTAAACCCTGTCTTGAGTACTTCATATCTTAAGTTTGACTCTGCCCAAACTTCAGAAGGAAACTTAATGAAATACAAAAACTCCCTACAGCTGTAAACACAAGTCAGTCTCATTGATCCGTGGTGTCTTTATTATTTTCTATCTGTTCCAGCTTGAGAGAGCCTGTGTAACTTGTGGAGTAGAGTCCAATAAGCAGAGATAGTCCTCGAATTTGTTCCTATGGAGCATTACGACCTTAGCATATTTAATGTCCTTCTGACTGTTAGCTGAGAGAAGTGTGGGCAGACAAAAGCTCCCCTTGGTATAGGATGGTTAAAAGATTTCTGTGGTCTGTGAAAACATCTGAGTTAAGTGAGGAAATGTGACCCAAGCTGATTATTCTTCCAGGTACTTCAGGTGATGGCTGAGATATCTCAGCTGGAAAATCCAGTCTGAACAGCTATCTTTCTGTACCACCCTTCATGCCAACTGTCTTAAACAGGTTCAAAAGACGAGGCAGAGCCCAAATCCAGAAAAATCTGAAATATTTTTCTTTAAAACTTTTAACAAGTTCAGCCTCACAAACTGCCAAAGGCTAGTTAATCAAAACTCTTAGGAGTGCTACTTCTGAGCTCCTTCACATTTTACTGACAGAGGAATCACCAGCTAGACACTATTTATAGACCATCCTGAGGCTCATAAATCACAACACAATAAAACCCCAAGTTAGTAGGACCACATAAATGTTCAGCAGATAAACAACCAAATAATTATTATCATATTATATTATATTATCATAGTGCTGGGGTTTGGGGGTGGTGGGCAAGTAAGTAGTTATAATTTACAGCACATCTTGTAAATAGACAAGTGTTGCTCCAAATCAGAAGAAAATTTCTTAAAACATTTGCCACAAAATGATCAGTCAACCATTTCACCATCTTTTAGTGAAACAGGAACAGATCAGTAGCAAAGGCAGTGTCTTGTATGTCCCTGACCTCTAAGATTATGTCTTAAAACTGTTGACCTCTGCACATTTGCCTGGGAAGGTACCTGATAGAGGGGGTGTCCTTTGGTAAGTTTCCCTTGCGTGCTCCTGATTATACTTTGCAAAAGCTAAAGAGGTACTGGTGCCTGTTAATGAAATCAGAGAGTCATAAAAGCCCTTTGTGCCCTAGGGTTATACATTTATAATTTACAGACATTTTGCTACACATTTGATCTCACCATGCAGAAACCAGTCCTTGGCTAAACACTGCTGCATGTGCAGGGCACAGATAGCTTTTATTTATTTCTTAAAAGACAGTTGTTAATCAGTTAGAGCAAGCAGTTGCAAAATACTTTGAGCCAACTGGATTAAAATGTTTATGGGATTATTAAATGGATTAAGTTCTATTGATAACTGGTTGTCAGCCAGAAGAGCTAAAGTCCTAATCAGCTAGAGAAAAAAAGACCATGCCAGCCACTTACATTTGTGCTTCACCTTGAACTTGTTTCAGTCTTGTTTCTATAGTAACCAGAGTAATTGACATTAATTACTATATTTTGTCTGTGGTTATTTTGTGCTAATTTCATTTTTTAATTACTTATAATTATAATGCGAAACCACAGTAACAGTTTTTTACAATGCTTTGAGGGCACTAAGATGCATTCCCCTTTCCCCCAACATATACCCATGAAGTCCCAAATACAGCTGGGAGAAGGCTCCAGGGAATGTAGAAGTAGCCCCACCATACCTGGTAGGAATTCATTAGGAAGACAGAAACAAATGCTGGGAGGACAAGAGACACAAAGTAGTTCATACAATGTAAAGAAAAACAATATCCCCATAAGTCAGTCAAACATTGGAGCAACACGGCCAGACAAGTTCTGCAGTCTCAGGTTGGTGGGTGCTTTTTTTTTTCAGTGGTTTGTTGATTTTGTTGGGGGTGTGTGTGTGTGTGTGTGTGCGCGAGAACAGCTGGACATGGTGGTCTTAGAGGTCTTTTCCAACTGTGACATTCTGTGATTCTGTGAAGGCAGAAGCAAGAGGTTTCACTTAACCTGCTTTCAAGCAGTGGCTTGGAGTAATTTCCTTACCTCCAGTCTTGCTTGCAAACTCCTCCTTGCTGTCTGATTGCTGTGCTCAGAGATGGCCTTCCTGATACTCCATCCAGAGGAGGCAACAAACCCTTCAATTGTCCCACAGCACAGCCTCTCCAGAAGGACACCATCCTCAGCTGTAAAACCAGGCAGCAGAAGAGAGGAGCAGACCTGGCTGATGGGTACCAAGAGAGACCAGTGTGATACAGGATAACATACTGCACAGAATTACTGAACATCTTCCCTTAACGAACAAATATGACTATTAAAAACCGAAAGATTTTTAATAACAGTTCAATGCTGCAGTCAGATTCTGCAGTGTCTGAGTGATGGTTTATTAACTCAGACATTGGTGCTCAGAGATCACTTGCAGTCTTTGGCCTTACACTTAATAACTCACTAAGCATGAATGGGTTCAGTAATTCATTCCTTGTCTTGTGTAGCTGCTCAAAAATTTCATTGGGTTGAAATTTATACCTTGTTTTCACAACACTGTGACCATCTCCTGCAGGTCTATGTCAGCCACATGCTCCTGCTGACCTCAGCTTGAGCCAAGTGCTGCAGCCAGCTAAACACAGCCAGGACCAGCACCTTCTCCTTAGCCGTGCCGAGACAGGATGAGTCACATTTTTGTTTGGCTTTCATAAGAATTTATGTTCAGCTGCACTCCAAATTTGCACTTTAGTCCTCTATGACTTTTGGACTACCCTCTTCTTCCTGTGTTTGATATCATACATCTAACTATTTGGATGATGAAGAGTATAGAGACCAAGCAGGTTATGACATTACAAAAACAAGCAAGTAAAGCTTAAGCAGCTACAGGAAACAGAGGATCCACATTAGAGGCAATTATTAGAGGTTTGTTTTATTGATTTTCAAGAGTCTCCTGGACTCAGAGAGAGTAGCACTCTTGGAGCTGGAAGTTAGCAACTCTTCTGCTCTATTTTGATGTCATGTTCTCCAGCAAAGATAGGCCAGACTCAATATTTTTTATGACTAAAGGCAAAACCACGAAGGTTTTTTTGCCTTTTTTCTGTGGTTTAACCTCTGCTGGCAGATAAACACCATGCAATCACCCCCCCCATAGCCACTCAGGAGATGGGAAGGAGAGTTGGAAGAAAAAAAGGTGAGGCCCGGAGCATGGAGATTAAGGACCATTTAATAAAACCAACACAAAGAGAGAACCCCAGCTCTAATGATAGCACTAATTAAAGAATAAACGAAGTGAGTAAAAGAAGGCATGAAGATTCTACCTGTGCTCAAAACACCAACTTTCCTTATCCCAGTTACCCACTGAAGCAAGTTGAAAAGAGCTCCTGGGGCTGCAGGCCTCCCCTTTTATAGGGGCAGGACTCAGGGTGGGATCCACTCTCCCATTGGCTGTCCCAGTTGTTTATCTCACTGTGACCCCTCCCAGCTGATTGGCCCAGCAGCTGCTGCTGCTAATTAACAGGCGGGGAAGAAAAACTTTAAAAAAACCCACCACCTCCCTCGATGACTTAATGAGTATGTAGCTGCTGTATGACCCAGCAGTGCACCTGAGGGCAGGCCAGGAGCAATAAACATGAGCTGGTCCACACAGAAGTCCTTCCCTCAGTGGGAGGACAGCAGTGACAGAGGAAGATCAGCCAAACCCTTCAGCACTTCCAGCTGAAGTGCAGTCTTTTACTGGCGAATCGTATTGCTCTAGAAGAGCTGACTGAGACACAACAAGAAGCATGTAGCAGTAAACAGGTGACAGGTTCCGGTGCATCATGCGTTTCACAGCATCTCTTGGTGCTGGGAGACCACAGTCCTGGCTATGAACAGATGTGGGCAGATGAGCAGTGTCTTTGAGGAGAAACTTGAGATCCTCCACTACAAACATAAGGCAATTAACTTTTCCAATGATTTGTTTGTCATGTCTTCTTTACTGTCTTTAAAGATGGAAATGTCGAGTGACAGATTCTTAATTCCTGCTCCAGATCCTATTGCTATTACCTTGCAGTAATCTCTAAAATTGACTTTTTCATTTTTTTTAAGGAAGTGAGAGTCCCAAAAGGGACAGAAACATCCAGTCTCCTTGGGAAAGCCCAGACTAGACTGTCTCAGAACATGAGAGCNGGAAGATCAGCCAAACCCTTCAGCACTTCCAGCTGAAGTGCAGTCTTTTACTGGCGAATCGTATTGCTCTAGAAGAGCTGACTGAGACACAACAAGAAGCATGTAGCAGTAAACAGGTGACAGGTTCCGGTGCATCATGCGTTTCACAGCATCTCTTGGTGCTGGGAGACCACAGTCCTGGCTATGAACAGATGTGGGCAGATGAGCAGTGTCTTTGAGGAGAAACTTGAGATCCTCCACTATAAACATAAGGCAATTAACTTTTCCAATGATTTGTTTGTCATGTCTTCTTTACTGTCTTTAAAGATGGAAATGTCGAGTGACAGATTCTTAATTCCTGCTCCAGATCCTATTGCTATTACCTTGCAGTAATCTCTAAAATTGACTTTTTCATTTTTTTTAAGGAAGTGAGAGTCCCAAAAGGGACAGAAACATCCAGTCTCCTTGGGAAAGCCCAGACTAGACTGTCTCAGAACATGAGAGCGTGGAGCTCACAAACTTGTGATGCAGAGACATGCAAGGTGGCAAGAAACATGGAAGGAGTTTTATTTTTGTTATTATTTTATTAATGTGATTTATTCAAGGTAATTCACAATGTCAGATGTGGAGATGGGAAATAGCACTTGTATCATTCCCCTTCCTGTCAGCATTTCAGTCACTGAAATACCCTTCCTCTCCTTCACAAAAGCAGAGACTCTGATTCTTCACTCAACTCAAGGTCAATAAAAATCAGGAGCAACACCATGCATGTCCCTGGTGTTACTACATGAGTGAGAGGAATGTTGAGGAGTGTCTAATGTTTAGATTCACCAGGGATTTCAGCAGGAGTCGGATGCCTAAATGCCTTTGTGAATTGAGGCTTGAGTGTCTTCGTTCATTAATGAGGCAAAGGGTGAGGGGGGTGTAAAAAGCAGTGGTAATTAGAGCAAAAAGAATATTAGAAAGTAGCTGTGTGGATGCGCTCTCATACTGAAAAAGACTGGATTCAAGCTCACTGGTGTGTGCAGCAGCGTTCTGTAAATAGGAGAACCAATGTATTTGGTCCTGCAGCCATTTTGAGGGTGCACATTTCACACTGGAAAGTGTGAATGGAAAGCCAAGTGTCAGTTCTCATGGGAGAACACATGCAGAGGCAGTGTCCACTTCAAGGGTCACCCTCCCATGGCAGGGAACAGAGAACTCGAGCTGCCATGTGTCACTGACCCCCTAGCTTTTGAAGTCTAAACACTAAGGACTCACATTTAACCCATAAAATGATCATGTACCAGGGAAGAGACTGCACAAAGCTCAGCATCCAGGAAAGCAGTGACACTGCGTGAGCAGTTTCTGGGTGGGAGGAAAGGATACGTCATTAGAAATGGCTCATAATGAGTTAATCATTAGCACGTTTAATGGTGAACACTGTCACTGCTCCACTGGGAGCAAGTGACGAGAGTGCAAAGAAATCCCTGCAGGTCCCCACCTCTGTGGCTGGAGCCTGCTTTGCTTTCAGGCAAATAAATAATAATTCAGGAAACCACACCTTGTCCAAAGATCTATTGAACACGTGCTTCCTTGACCATGATTCTAGTCATAGGTATCTCTTGGGCTTTCTGAGGAATTATTTCCAACATGATGCTTGCGGACAGCAGACCCTGTAACCGTCTGAAAGACAGTCACCAGTTGTTGGTGAATCACATCCTACCAGGTCACATCTAACCAGTTTTTGGTCATTTGGAAAGCCATAATGTAATACACTGTGGGCCAAACCATCTCTAAATTGCAGCTGCAGAATTGGCAGGTGCCTTATGTTTGCTTGCTAAGAGCTATGTTTACACACACATTGACATTGATAAACTGATTGCTAAATGTTAGCTATTGATCAGTTTTTTGGCAATTATGATGAGTAGACAGAATTAGGCACCCAAGGGGCCTTCAGCAGGCAAGAGCTTGCTAAGTGTAATGGATGTGGGAGCAGGATGATTTGCCCTGGATGCAGAAGTCTCTAGTTTATTGTTATGTGGGCATAAGGCAACAAAACTGTGAGATGGGCTGAGACTGAATGTTAAAATTATTTGGAGTAGATACCTGGAATGCCTCAGAGGCTTTGACAGTGGCAACCATAACACATTATTTGGAAAGTTACTGTGATCTTAGTGACACAACCTGATTGGGATTTAACCAATACAACAAAGATTCTCAAATACATAGCACAGCTTTATATGTAAATCTGATGGTTTCAGTTACAAAACAGGAAGAATCCTTTGGAGCTTTCCCCAGGATGGCTGCTGCCCCACTGGCTGGTAACCTCATTCTGTCAGTCGAGTTTGTGAGGATGCAAAAGGGCCACCCCTGGCAGCATCAGCAGCACGTCTTTGAAGCTATTTGGGCAGAGCTGAGACAGGGAATAGCTTTTCTTTGAACCTCTGATACAGTGGAAGAGCCAACCAAACTTTCAAAATCACAGCCCTTCTTTGCATATGAAACAGGAATAGCACTACACAATGGTAAAGGATGTAAAGGAACAATTTCTCTAAATTTAGCTTAATCACTTAATATTATCTTTGAAACTAATAATAATGAATGCTAATTTTGCTACCTGTTATCTTCTGAATGGGACCTGTGAATTTCTGAGGGAATTTGAATCTGTCTTGTGATATCTAAAGTCAGGTCAGTCCTGATCTAATCCCACTCTAATCTTACAGCTAGCCCTGGTATTTGGGTTAAATTTACCACCTTCTGCTGCATGCCCTTCTGCCCAAGAATGTGGGATTGTTTGGGCACTCAAGGTTCTCCAGGTGCAAGCATAAATTGTGAATGAAATAGATAATTCAATAAATGTCCACAGGGAAAGCATCTGTTTTACAAACTTGCCACCATGAAAACCTCTACAGGGTTTTAACCCATTGTTTGAGAAATCAAAACAGTGCCTCATTTTATTAGCTGGAATTTCTGTACTTTCTGCCATCACAGAAAAGGATAAATTACCTCTTAGACATAGATGACATTGTAGGTGCAGTACATACAGCAAAGCAGCTGTGCACTTAAACTTCCTTCTGGATGCACAGAGAGATGAGAGTGGATCTGGATTGTGCTGCTTTCCACCAAGCCAGTGTCCCTCCAGAGAAAGCACCAACAGTTTGCCCTACTGAGCCCCCATGGCCAGCGGCTGGGGCTCAGCACAGGCTGTGCACAGACAATTAGTGTGATAAATTGGGAGCTTGCTGGCAATGAAGGCTCCGTTACTTTTTTCTTAAGTCCAGTCCACTACAGTGTAAGAGGCTGACAAGGGCAACTAAGAAGATGATGGACAAGCGTTGATCCTTTAGATTTCCCTGAGCATCTGCATAGAAACATAAAGCAACCAGCCTTGCTCATAGACAAAAAGGTTAACTCCTCCCCCCCCAAATGTTAGAAAAATAGAGTATAAATATATGCCTTCTAGTAGATTTTTTTTTCTCTTGCCTACACAGTAGATTATAGTTAATTAAACCTCTGCTCACATAAACAGAACAAGAAAGGATGTAAAAGTAATGAGCTGACAACATGGTCTGTATTATGTTGGGCTTCTAAGAGAATTTAATTTGGAGAAGAATTATGCACAGGCTGAAAGACAGTCCATTAAACTGAGCCAACTGTCTGGAAAGAGATAAAACACAAAAAAAGTGTTCTGCCTCCTGTGAAATAAATAGCACACTGCACCTTCCTCCTGCCTTATGGGTGGCAGGGCTACACATGCAAAGGCAAGTGGACAGGTGGTCCATGAGCCCCTGCCTTGAGAACAAAGACACCTGGCACCTTCCTCCCAAAGGGAGGTGAGAATTGCATTGGCAAGAGAGCTTGCAAATATGACAGGGTGAAAAATGCCTCTGTCTACATAAATGTTGGTAATACTCTGGTAAAGCCTCGCCTGAGTATTAGATCCAGTGAATATCTTTCTTTGCGAAGCATCAGGTGGCACTCAGTTTCTGGTCCAAATTCATGCATGGTCTGCAAAGGAGAAGGACGGTGCTGTTATGATTTGCTGTGATAAACATTCCCTTATATATTTTTTTAAAAATCATAGATGGTCAACAAACCAGCACAGTACACAGGAGGTAAACTGAAGTTGTTCCACTTGTACCTACAACCTAATGGAGCAGCATCCAAATCCAGGTCTCAGCTGGTCATCTCTAGAGTGAGCAGGGAGCAGCAGACAGCAGGAGACAACTGCCCCTTTGGCTGCCTTCAGTACCACAAACTTCCCCCAGGAATCCTGGGGACTCACCTGTGCACACAAATTAACACAGTTATCACATACAGGATGCACATGTTCTTCTCCGGACTGCTGCTGGCACCTTTCTCTTCCTGCATCCCCTACTTCTGTTTAAAAAAATAATGTATAGAGGGACTCAGCAAAACAACATGGCAAACCATGCATGGCAGTGAAGCAACATGATGGGTATTCAGGTTATTCAACTTTTAAAGAAAATGTCCTTTTTAAAAAAAAAATAAAATTAAAAAGGATCTGGGGTTAAAGTCATTTGCACCACCTATGGATCCCCTCCACATTATTTAACCTTGTGAAGTAAAAGGTTGTGTCACTTAATCACTTTTCTACCCAGACCCTTCCCAGCAGCTGTAAAGAAATAATCCCTTCAAATGCTTCCTCTGAAACATTTTGCTTAAGCCTCAGGGGGATGATGTTGATGAGAGCTGAGAAATTAAGGGATTTGTTTCCTTCAATTCTGAGAAAACAGGGGCAAATAAGTAGAATGAAACCTTTTTTTTTTTAAAAAAAAATAAAAAATCTGTAAGCAATTTTTTAAAAACAACTATTTCATTCAGAATGATGAAAACTTTACATATAACATCTTTTCCAGCCACTCAAGAGGGAGAGTTAAAACTCTTTTAAATAAGTCTGGAAGAACCTTAAAACACACATTAATTAATATAAGAAAAAAACCACCACAAAACCACAACATACCTCAAGCAGTTATTTTCATTTCAGCAACCTTGAAGATGTTCACCTTAAAGAGCTCTCTGTCATTTACTCCAGTACTGCCTCTGAATAGGCTCACTGAGTTCAGGCAAGTACTTTAGGTGCACTGAATGAAGAGAAAAAAAAAAAGTTGTTTCCTTTTGTCCCTATTGCTCTGTTCAGCATTCTCCCCTCTCCTGTGTTTTCAGAAAACTTCTGGATGAATTAGGACAACGTGGGGAGATGAAGCTGTGTATCAGCCCTTGAAAAGCTAGGAGAACCTGAGAAGAAAATGAGTGAGAACATTTCAATTTGACCAGCTTTTGCCAGCTGGCTGCAGGGAAGGATCAAGGGAGAGCACCGTGCTGCCTCATCTGGATTCACACCATGGAGAAGTTCTGTCTGCTCCCTCACACACCCCTCTGATTTTCTGTGCTGCCTTGGGAGTGGGGGGGGGCAGGGCAATGATGACTATTCTTGCTTGCAAAGAGATGAAATCTGGCCAAGCCCATTTGTTCTGTATATTCACAATAATCCCTCCATTTCCAAGAATCACAAAGGTCCTTAAAACAAATCCCAAACCCAAGCAAAATAAAATAGTGAAGATTTGGATGGAGATTATCAGAAAAGTTGAGCATTTATTCAGCAGAGCGTTTATCCTGCAGGCACCAGACGCTGCAGACGGTGCTACCCTGACAAGCTCAATTTGGCTGTTTGCACAACCAGCCCTGCACTACAGCCACCCGGACCCACTGCTCTTGCTGCACTCAGGCTCTGCCACCAGCATGGGGTCTACTCCAAGTTCTCAGTTTCAACCTTGGCAATGTGCTTGGATATTAAGGACTGTGTTTTGTAGGAGATCAGATGTCTGACATGCAGCTGGTCATTAAAATAATAGAATCATAGACTCATTCAGATTGGAAAAGACCCTTGGGATCATCAAGTCCAAGGATGAACCCTACTCTACAAAGTTCACCCCTAAACCATGTCCCTCTAAACAACACATCTAAACAACCCTTAAACACATCCAGGGATGGTGACTCAACCACCTCCCAGGGCAGCCTATTCCACTGTCTGACTACTCTTTTGGTGAAAAATTTGTGTTCTATTCCATGTAGGTTCTAAGGAAGGATGTGGTGGATGAGGAAAGACGATGTTGCTGGTCACAGCTATGTGAAGGACCAAGGTCTTGCTAAGGACACACGGTATGTCTCCAAAGGGTTTTCTCTTCTTCTGGGCACACTCTGCCACTCAGTCACAGCTATACTGAGTTCAGACAGCCCTGGAGATGGAGAGACAGAAAAGGTGGGTGGCAGAATCACAGAATCATAGCATAACAGAATGGTGGGTGTTGAATTGGTCCTCTGGAAGACCACTTAGTTCAACCCACCCTGATAAAGCAGGTTCACCCAGAGTAGGTTGCACAGAGACACATCCAGGTGGGTTTTGAGTCTATCCAGAAAAACAGAGTCCACAACCTCTCTGGGCAGCCTGGATCAGGCTTTGGCACCTGTTGTTTGTCTGCCAGTTGCTGGAGGAGGAGAAAGAGCGAGGCAGAGCAGATTTCCTTAATCTAGTTTCCATGATCCCTTTATTTATTAATTTACAGCTCTTTTTATACCCTTTTAACTTCAAGGCAATTGGACAAGAAATCAGCCACCCCCTGGGGTGATTGCTGGGGTTCTACAACACCCATAATCAAAACATCTTTCTACTGTTTTACAAACAAATGCCAGCAAGGCTACCGCTTGGTGAGAACCTTCACTTTCCCACAGGAAGGAAAATTCCTTTGCTGTAGCATTTTAACACCCACAGGCACCCTCATTGTAAAGAAATTTGTCTCTGTGTTCACATTTGTGAACTCCCTGTGTTCCAGTTTGTGCCCATTGACCCTTGTCCTATCACTGGGCATCACTGAAAAGAGTCTGGCCCCACACTTTAGGTAATTTTAAGCACTAATAAGGACCCCTCTCAGAATAGGTCAAGTGATCCCCCAGGTGAGCTGCACTCATCTGCTTACCACCACCAGAGCTGAGGGAATAAAGTTGAGAGTGCAAATGACTTGCCCTGTGGGACTTAACTCTGGAGAATTCTTTTTAAGGCTCCAGAGGTTGCAAATAGACTATTTCCAGTGAGGTGTAGAGTAGCTGTATGGCAGGAGATTCTTAGGCCATATCCATTATGACCTTCAGACAACAGCTGGTACTTGCAGACTTCCCAGAAGCTGACAAAGCTGACCAGCTCTTTGACATCACCTAGCAAACCTACTCTACTTTATACAAAAAATGGTAGAGGAAGGAGCTGATTTAGCTCCCCAGCCTTGGATACACACACTCACAGCCAGATCTACCCATTTCTTACATCCTTAGCCACATTCTCATTCATTCCAGAAGAGCACTGACATTAATCTTTTCCTGTAATCTGCCTCTGTTCAGGATGCATTGTAAAGACTTGACTCTTCCCAACATCCTTTTTTTAGTCCTACCTTAAAATAAATTCAAGGTTTCTTTACAGCCAGGTGTACTAAAACAAAAATTTATGGTGATGATATTATGCTTGAAGATAGCTTCAGCCCTTTAGCTGCTGAAGAGGGAGCCCACACTGCTGTCCACCTCCACCAACATTTTCCCAAAAACAAGCAAAATTTTTGTCTGTAGTTAAACAAAAAGAATGCTCAGAGAGATCCTGCAAAAAGCATAGAATCATAGAAAGGTAGGAGTAGTAAGGGACCTCTAGAGATCATCGAGTCCATCCCCCCTGCCAGAGCAGGATCAACCAGGACAGGCCACACAGGAACAGATCCATGTGGGTCTTGAAACTCTCCACAGAAGAAGACTCCACAACCTCTCTGGGCAGCCTATTCCAGGCTCTGTCACTCTCACAGTGAAAAGTTTTACCTCATATTGAGGTGGATCTTCCTGTGTTTCACCTTGTGACCATCACCTCTTGTCCTATCACAGGGCACCACTGAAAAGAGACTGGCCCCTTCTACTTGACTCACAAATTACGAGTCCCACATTGCTGGTGCCAAGTGGAAACCATGTGGAGGTTCTTACTAAGAAACACTGATTTGCAGCTGGCCTCAGAGCATAATCTGAATCTCGTGTGCTTTTTGTTTCCATGCAGTGCCTCTGGGCTTCCAGGGTTTCTTCCAAGGAGCTGGCACACCTGACACAGCACTGGGGCTATTGGACAAAAAAATGGACATCCCATTAGATCCTCAGCCTGCTGGGCCATTGTCTTCTTGTTATTAGAGGAGGATTAGAAATTTAAGGCCTCAGAGCTTTAATGGCCTCAGCGGGTGGAGAGCATGGCACTAGCTGTGAAAATGACAAAAATCAATAGCTAATCCAGTGCAGTCAGTCAACCTTTTCAAAGCCTCATCCATATTGATTTCCAAGTGCTGCTCCTCCTGTCCCTTGACGTAATCAGTCTGTTTGCTCAGCAGAAAGACTTGTTCTCTTCCATTCTACCCCCACTTTGGGGGACTTCTTACACTTAGAAATTGATTACTTAGATCCCCCCAGCTTTTCATCTCTCCAACTGCTGTCACAGGAACAATTAAAGGGGAGGTAGACTGAGTAACCTTCTACAAATTAAGGAAGAGCTGACCTGCAGTGTGATGGATGTTTTGGGAAAGGGGCAGGCAGGCTTTGATGTGGGAGGAATGGAGGACATCTGGTCAGGTTAGATAGTTACAAACCAGAGAGCAAATGCAGAAAAAAAAAGAAAAAAAATTACTTCCATCTCCTTCCTCCATCACTTTGAAGATACCACAGAGTATCCAATCAGTCACCACACTAGTAGGGAAGTCCCTATGACACTGTGGGTTAGGGGATTAGGATGTGAGTACCTTGGAGCAAGGTTTCCTCTTCCAGAGAGGATACCAGACTTTTAGCCTAACCCACCCCACTCTGGCTATTTGCATGACAAATTTTAGGGGCATCTAGACACCCTTTTTAAAAAAAAAAGACCATTAAAAAGACTTCTGTCATAGTGGTGCCATGCTGGGTCTCCTTGAGCAAAGTGCTGAGCTAAGATCACTTCTGCAGGTCCAACTTTCCCAGTGCTGTGCATCCACACCCTCAGCATGGACCACCCCCAAAATAAAAGCTACTGAGAAAGCAGAAATGTGGACAGGAATCATTACCCATGAACTCAGAGAAGGCTCAACTAAGAATGGTCCAGTCTTCCCAGCCTGATTTTTGTCCAGTGACATTAAATAAAGGTAAATTCACAGGAAACCAGAATGTGTGTGAAATAAAGCCACCAGTTAATGGGAGTGCTTAGTGATGCTTTGAACCAACACTAAGAGTTGACTTGACCCAAAGAGCAATACCAGAATAAACGTATTTTGTATTGCCAAAATAAAACAAAAACAAAACACAGCACCAAACTGTAGCTGTTCTGGGGCTGATGAGCCTTGTGAGCACTCACATGGCATCCAGTCATGGCATCTGCAGATCTGGGCTTGCTGTTGGGTATATCTGCACCATGAGAGCCCTCTAAAACCACCAAACAATGCTGCAAAGGGAACAGGAGAGGCTTTCACTGCCAGTGGCACTGCCATCTCTGTCACTTGCCCTGTCAGAGAGGAGGACAGTGCAAGTAGACAGGACTTCAACAGCCAAAGGACGTTGCATCTCAAAGCAAGGTCCCAGGTGTTAGCCCTGCTGGGAAGCAATCCCTTGCCCCCAGACTCATAAACTAAGCACACGAGGGGGATGCGAAAGAGGAAGGGACCTCACAGCAGCTTCACCCATGCCCACATTTCCAACTGTGGAGTCACACCAGGGCAGCTCTGTTGTTTGAGCTTGGTGGGTATTGTCCTTCCGAAGGCTTGTTCATTCACTCCTCCAGGCTGACCTGGCACTGTTAGTAGAGGGAGATAAGGAACATAATTTGCTGTAATGCTTTTCTCCTCAGGCTTCCTTGCTGTGCCTCAAACATAGCAGGTGGATTCTGTCTGTCAAATCCAGTTACATTTTATTCCATCTCCTCTAGCTGGGATCATAGGGCAGACATTTATCAGGCAAGCAACTGAATTACCAAATTTCATTCCTACAACAACTGAACAAAAAAGCCCCTCTGTGACTCTGTTCTCCGGGTGGGGGGGAGACCCAAACACACAGTATTTTTCCTTTAAAATTATACTGAAGCATCTGCTACCGGTACACCCGCCAGAATGGATTCCAGCAAAACAGGAGCTACAAAAGATATTTTCAGCAGAGGCTTAATTCTTAACAATACTCTTAATGCTAGAAATGTTAGAAATTGTGCCATCTGCAAAAATATATAACTTCCTGAATCTACAGCTTTCAAGAGCAAAGCCACCCCTAAACCTTTTGCCACATTTTGCCCCAGGCTAATAAGAGAGAACAGCTCTGGGTTCCTCAAAGGCGGTGCTTTTTTACAACT
Source organism: Ceyx cyanopectus (assembly GCA_013401355.1). Classification (NCBI taxonomy): domain Eukaryota; kingdom Metazoa; phylum Chordata; class Aves; order Coraciiformes; family Alcedinidae; genus Ceyx; species Ceyx cyanopectus. The sequence goes on from VYZU01031410.1 coordinate 32,617, forward strand.
GTAAATGTGACAATCTGCCTCCCCTTGGCCCCTTCCTACCAAATTAGTGTGAACATCCTTGTCTGGAGTCAGCTGGTACAAAAAGCAGAGGAGATACTGAAGATGGGCTTTGCAGAGCCACATGGTGTGGTCTTCTGGCCAATATACATTTATTTTAACAAGGATTCAGTGAGCAAGTCCTGTAACATCTTCAGCTGGCATGACCTAGCACAGGAAAGAGAAGGAATTGGTCTGAAACAATTCCTGCCATCAGAGGATAGTTGACAAACTATATGAAGTATATTCCCTCTAATGAGAAAGTTTTTCTTGGGAACCTTGCTCAGTTAGAGCCTGTCCCAGGCAGCAGCTTGCTGGTAGGCCATGACAATAGACTTAAAGGAAGAAGTCCTTCAGGAGACCATGACCATGAGGCCACAATGTTCAGCAGGACAGGCTGTAGGTTTTGTGTAGTTTTATTTCCAGACTATTGCCATGCACCACCACAGCCAGGTCCAGCCTCCTGAATAGGAGCCTGGGGATGTCAGTGCTCCTGGTCTCAGCTGCGGGCTGGTGACCACATGTATCCCTACAGCAGGATCTTTCCAACTGATGCTCTCAAGGTTGCTCCCTCCCCTTTGTCATACATGACACGTGCAGATATTTTCCTTTGGAAGCTGAGAACTATATTTTCTAATTACAAAGCGACAGTTCTTTCAATACCAAAATGATATATTTGCCAAAAGGAACAGAAGGATGGCTGAAAGGGACAAAGACATGTAACTGCATGTGTTCCATTACTAAAGGTTGGTAGCTCTCTCAGGAGCCCACCACAGACAGACTTCTCCATGAAGTCCCATATTGCCCAAGGAACCAGAGACTTCACTTCTCTCCAACTCACCATCTGCCATCCTTCTGCAGCTGACAACCTCCCTCTCCACTGCTCTTTCTGCAGGCTATGATCTGTAAGGTTTAGCATCCCTCTTTGATCCTCAGCTTAGCCTTGGGAAGACCAAGCTTTAACAGCCAGGAGGGAAAAGCAGAAGCATTGCCCAATTAGTAACTCTCCACTTTGTTCTTGTACGGACTTAAAGAGCCAAGCCAGAGCAGGGAACATACAACAGCCCTTTTGATCTCACTTCCGCACAAGTAACTCATCAGAGAGGAAGATGTGTGAATAACACCCACTGGAAATGAACATGCTTCCACTGACTGCGTGGGAGACAGCCAGTGCTGGCCTAAGTGATATGAGAAGGCCCTTTTCCTTGGGATGGGTCTGCCCCAGCATGAACACCATTGCCCAGTCCACTTCTAACCAGCTTACCACAGGTGTCTGTTTCCAAACACTCATCCCTTTGGCTTTGTGCAGGCAATGGAATGAGGGCAGCTGTCACCAGAGCACTTCTGCAGAGCAGATAAAGAGGGCAGGTTGTTAGCAAAGACAACTGAGATTGCTAAGTGAAGCAGGCATTGTGATCTCCTCTGCTTTGTTCCTCAAGGGGCCATTTTTCAGCTGAGGTGCAAAAGCAAAGTCTTGACTACTTGTAATAAATAAAAATCTTTTTTTTAATATTCTGCAAGGGGAAAGTTCTTATCCCAAGGGCAATGACTACATTTTCCTATGAGTGGAGGTGTTAACCTTGTTGTACTGACTACATTTTAGCCTAAATTATTGCTAAAAAGTATGAATTTTTTATGGGATTAAGAACTTTTCCAGGAAAGCTCCAGGCTTTGTAGATGCTGCACAATGCTTAAACTCTACAGGAAGAAGCACCCGTGTTGACTAGACCACACTAAAAAAATAACTAACTTTGTAGCTTAATAGAA